>QJPP01007439.1:0-114444 GCA_003996215.1 Jaltomata sinuosa
TTTGGTTTAGTTTCCGCATATGTATATATATTTAAATCCCTGTTATCTATTTTATTCGTCTTGTTCCCTTTTTGCTAGATAGTAGCCCATTACTAACTGTTCTGGGCTACGAGAATTGGTTCGCCTACTGGGGGGTTGTAGGCGCCATCATGACCGAGAAATCGGGTCGTGACACTGCATGTAGTGAACAAGTCAGACCCAGTGTAGAGAGTGAATTTGAAGAGCCTACTAATGATGGATATATTTAGAGAAAGTATAAATGATTGTTAACTGTTTGCAAGGACCTCTTTCAAAAGTTGAAAGCAGTCCAGGTTTCTCATAAACACAGGACAATAGCCGAACCAATTATTCTATAGCAAGCTACCCTACCTCAACAGTGGCTGATACCAGAAAAGGTAATGCATGGAATCTACAACTAAAAAGAAACCTTCGAGACTGAGAAATAGAGAGTTTCATGGAACTACTGGCATGGCTAGAAAACTGCTTTCTAAACCCTCATGTGATGGACTCTATAGGCTGAAACAACTTAAGCGATATAGTTCATTCAGTCAAGTCAGAATACACATACTTCATTTCCAGGAATTTGATGATTCATTCCTGGCCATGAAATTAATCTGGAGAACTGAACTCCCCCCTAAAGTGAAATGCTTTAGTTTGACAACCCTAAATCAAGCATGCTTGACCAAAGACAACCTCGGGAAAAGGAAAATTCAACTAGCAAATAGATGTTATATGTTTAAATCCAACAGGGAAAGTGTAAATCACCTACTGCTAGACTGCACAACATTGTAAATTCCTGCATCTAATTGATGCCATTAATGAAATCTTTATTTTATCCAAAAAAAAACTAGCATATAATAATGCATTAGCCATCAAAGCTAACATGTCCGCATTTGCTAACTTGCACCAGAATATCAACTCATACTTATCCCAGGAATTTCATCAAACACTTTGTATTCGTCATTGAGAAAATTTGATTTAAAGAAATAAGCTAATAACTTCTACGAAGCAAGTCACAATATGATTCCCAAGAGGTAAGAAAGAAGAACTGTCAAAGAAAGGAGAGAATTGTTAAAGCAGAGTAAGAAATAATACTTGTTGAACTATAGTCATCATAGCAACCATTTGTTCTTGGAAATTTTTTTGTACTTCTCCTTTCATGTGTTCGCGCTCCTCTTCTAATTTTTTTTGCAAATATTCTTCCATATTCTTTTTTAAATCTGCAGCCATTTATTCACGTTCTTCCTGCAACTTTTTGTCCATATCGGCTTGCATCTCTTGATGTATATTTGCTTGCATCTCTCGACACATACTTTCCATCAAAGAAGACACGTTGGCCTCTATGTCTTCCTACTATATTTTTGTCTTTCTAGGAGGCTTCTTTCCATATCCTTTCCCCTAAACATAGATTGATCTTATCATATCTTGTCACAGAAAGCTTGATCTCTTCAAATTGTTTTTCAACAACAAGTTGTTAAAGTTGGCCCTACAATAATACATAACCATTAACACCAAAATATAACAGACATACTGAAAGTAACTTGTAGTATATCAGAAAGGTAATAAGGCAATGATTTTAAAGAATTACATGAATCTGTTGGGATTGTGGATCCAATCATACACGTTCTCCATTAACATTCTTACACGTGTGTTGAATCTCCCAGACTTTATGTGGTTTTTCTTTTTTTCCTGATAGAGGATTTCTCTACAATATAGTTCAAAAGGGAATAGTTATATGTAATAATTAGATAAAGAAGTATATTTATTAATAAGTGAACAAATATAATGTATTTTCACCGTAGATTCTTATACTTCTGCAAATGATCTTGTACCATAGGAATGCTTGGTTGTTTGTTTTTCTATATTTCTTTTGTTTCTCTCATTGACCATCTGCATTTAAGAGGGACCATAAAATATCTATTCAAAGAGTAAACAAGTATCCTAACTTCAAAAATTCTGGTTATTTATTAAGTTACCTTGAATTTATCACTGCAAAAATACTTCACTAGGTATTTCCAATCCTCCAACTCAACATTTGTAGATCGATGTCAGCCTAATAAGAATGAAAAATACAAGATGCCAGTCTAATAAGAACATAAAATATAATTTGCTAGCCTAATAAGAACACAAACACAAAATGTCAGACTAACAAAAACTTCTCAAAACATAAAATACAGAGAACTACTCATCAGTATTTGTTTCTCAATCTTCAACAGGTGCATCACTGTCCTCTTTATCATTATCATCGAGTAACTCTTCTTTACTTTCTTCATTCTCAGATACATTTGTCTGATTGTCCTCAATGAAATCATCCTCCTCATTTTATTGATCGTTGGTACATAATATAATTTGTGGTTCAACATCATCCCTATTTAAAGACACCTCAATATTAGTTTCTTGGTCACTGGTATGCAAAATATTATATTCCACTCACTCTTGTTGATAAACTTCTTTATTCATCAATGCTTCTTATTCAACTTCAAGCATATTAAAAAAGGTTGCGAGGATTTGTCTTTATAACAACATGCTAATCTTTTTCGACCATGTCATTCAAGTATAAGACTTGTTCAGACTGAGATGACAACACAAACGGCTCATTTATATTTAAGGCACAATGAGTATTCACACTTGTAATACCATATTTGTCAATCTTATATCCTCGTTCTAAGTGAGCCATATCCCACAAATAACACTTTAATAGATGAAATTTTTTGTTTCCCATATTATACAGCACATAAATGTCCTTTAATATACCATAATACTCCTTATTGGAGTTTGAATCATATCCTCTCACAAGAACTCCACTGTTTTGTGTTTTTCTCGCAAGCTCTTTTGTTTGAAATCTAAATCCATTCACCATAAATGTTGAATATTGATGCCCCAATGGTTCTGGACCAATGGCTAAGCTTATGAGCTCATCAGTTGTGCATCCTTGTGAAAATAATTCAAATATCAACAAAAACAAACAACACCATTATGACTACTATAAGACCTTGGGATAAACACTAATATTAGTTATGTCCTTTAACAAGACACCTACACGTGCACGAAACCAATCAATAAACCCTTTGTTATGCATCCCATGAACTCTTCTTGAACCTTGAATTTCATTCTCTCTCATGTATTCCCTATATTTTGTGTTAGTTAAGATTAATTAAATTATCTCAATGTCAAATTATATTTGAATTAATAAGAGACTTACTTCATGTATTGTGAAACCTCTTCACAATTTTGAAGCACATAAATACATGCTTGGTTGAACTCATCATGAGGTAGACTCTTTTCCATCTGAAGCCCATTTTGTTTGCCCACTTCTTTCAAAGATAGACATCTCACCATTTGACACAGATTCATCATCATTTCTAGTTGGTTTGTTGAACTTAATTGAGATATTCTTTAAATATTGTGAACAAAATGTAAAGCTTTTCTCTGCCAAATAAACTTTAGCAATTGAACCTTTTGGATGACATAAGTTGTGAACATATGCCTTAAGTTCTTGCAAATACCTATATATAGATTTCTTATTAATATAATTATAGAATATGTATTCTACATATATTGGCAAATAAATTATAGAACGATATTTTACATCTTTATAGGGTACATATCCCTTTTTTTAAAATGAAATTGGGTTAAGTGACCTTTTATTAATAAACAAAATATTAACATAAAACATGAGCCCAAAAATAGTGGCCCATGTCAAGAAAATGTCTAGAAGCAACAGAAAAAAAACTAAAGTAAAATAGAAAGAAAACCAAAAGGGAAAGCTGGGAAAGAGGGGAAAGTCCAGACGCCAGTCTGGCTCATTAACTCCATGGACACTGTGATGAGTTGCTCCGTCGAAGCCCAACACCAGGCGCCACATTAAACCAGGTGAATCTATGAATCCAGGCTCAACATAGATCTGAGCTAACAAGGTAGTAGATCTTGAGTGATTTTCACTTGGGTATCAAAACATCTCACTGATACCATGAATTCACTTGGTGAAGACTTCTTTAGCTCCAAACCATCAGTATCAACCATCCATTGTGAGGTAGGATTCAAGATCGTAGACTCTTCAGGTTTCAAAAATGATGAGGTGTCAAGCTAACTATCTTACCTTTCAGCAGAATGAGCTTTGAGGAACTAATACCATTGCCAAAAGGATCCAGATCTAGCTGGTACGCCCTCTATTACTCAAATGTTATTTCCATGTTCTTTCTCAAAGAAATTATCAGCTTTCTTTCATGTGAGCCTGACCCTTTGAGATGGATTTTCATTTTGACATTTTCTTATTCCAAGGTATGGTATGTTGTTTTTCTCGAACTAAATTATGTGTTGTGATTTTGGGGGAATCTCATGTAAAGTATTGAATTGCACTTTATTTGTACCAGCAAAACTGAAAATAAAGTTAGTAAAATAATCCATCAACTGATTTCCCTCTCTAAACGTGTGCTCCACCACCATATTATTATTCTCTATCAGGTATTTGAGCCTTGTAATGTCTATTGCAATTGCCCATGGACTTGTAGCACTTTATTACACTTGTAGCATCCCCAATCAGGTAGCTTCCATCTAATTACTTGACAGGAAATAGTGGGGGTGTAATCCTCAAACAACTTAACTATCAATGGCCAAGTATTAGGAGTGTTCTGTATCCATGGGTATTTTCTCACAACCATCATGTGTAGGTTCCTATTAATTTCCATTATCATAGGATCCCTTGACATTGTATCCCCATTTTTTAATTCTATTTCTCCTCTTCCACACTTGCCACAAGATAAAAGTAAGGATAGCCTTGTACAAAGGCTTTAATTTATCCACATAGTCTACATTCCATCATTTGAGGATAGTGTCTTCAATCTACAAGAAAGGACCAACAACCCCTGATGCTCCAGCATATGTATTCCATAAATAAGAGGCATCAGAATATCTAATACATAAATGTTCAAATATTTCCTGAACTTGATTATTGCAATAGCAGCATATTACATCCTCAGTCACTTTTATTTTAACCAGCACTTCTCTAATGGAAATTCTGAGCTTCAAAAGTCTCAAAAATAAAAAAGAAACTTTGAAGGGAATTCCTTTTTTCCAGATATTCATCATCAAGTCCTAATGTTCCCCTCTCTGCCTCAATATTTCCCAAGCACTTTCTACTGTAAATTTTCCTAGTACTGTTGATCATCTACCAGGGTTCGTCCTAGCCTTTCTTATCTTGAATCACCCTAATCTTTTTTTGAATTTGATTGCATACTTCTTCATCCAGTAACTCATTAATAGATCAATATTCCAGCCTTCTTGTGTAATCAGTTCACTCACTTCCTCAAAATTCCCATTTATAGTGAGATTAATAGGAAGATAGTAATGAAGAGCCCCTCATTGAGTCCAGTTATCACACCAAATTCTAGAATGGCCACATCTAGGCTACCACAAAATTTCTTGATCAATACAGTCTCTAGCCTGAAGCATAAACTTCCACAACTGTGAACCACCCCTCAATTCTACCACATGTGGTGTATGCCTCTTGCAGTATTTGTTCAACATTAAATTGGCCCATAATGACTTTTTAGTCGTGAGATTCCACCACAATTTTGCAAAAAAGGCCTTGGATAAATCAGATAATAATCTAAATCCTAAGACACCTTCACTCTTAGGGAGACATATAGTAGACCATGATACCCAATTCTTGGCCCTCCTTTCTTCTTTGAAATTCCATAGAAATTTAGTAAAAATTCTATGTAGATCTTCAATTACACATTTAGGAGGCATGATAGCAAATAGTAAGTAGATGGGAATGATTTGTAGTACATGATTGATCAAAGTAGCTTTACCCCCAAAAGACAACAATTTACCTTTCCATATGCAAAGCTTATTCTGCACCTTCTTTATCAATTTTAAAAAATGTTTCTTCTTTTTTTTGCCATGACTAATAGGACATCCCAAATACATAAATAGGAACTGGCCTCTTTGAAAGCCTATAACATTCTCCACTTCTTGTACTGCAACATTAGCAACCTTGTTAAACATGAAGAATATGCTTTTTTCTTTGTTTATCTTCTGTACAGATTGTGCTTCATATTGATTCAGAACCTCCATAACAAATTCTAAGGATTTCGTATCAGCATTCATAAATATTATGGTATCATTAGCATAGGTCAGGTGATTTAGGTTGTCACTCCACTTAGGTAACCCAAAACTCTTAAAATCTTTGACAAGAAACACATGGTTGAGGGCTCTTGATAACACTTCAGCTATCAGGATGAATAATGCAGGAGATAAAGGGTCTCCTTGTTTAACCACTCTAGATGAGTGAAAGAATCTCTGAGCATGTCCATTGATGAGTATAGAATACCAGTTGTTAGCTACAAGTCTCCAGACCTTATCCACCATTGAGTTATTGAACCCTATCCTTTCCAAGACCTTGACTAGAAAGCTCCAATCTACTCTATCATAAGCCTTAGCCATGTCAATCTTGATGACCACATTTGCTGGCTTCCCTCTCTTCCTAATATCAGTGATGATTTCCTGAGCTAGTAGAACATTTTTAGTGATATTCCTGCCTTTCACAAAATCAGATTGGTTGTGAGATATAATCTTTGATAGTAGACCCTCTAACCTGTGATGTAGCAGTCTAGATATCACCTTATTCAGAAAATTACTCAAGCTAATTGGACTTAAGTCTGTAAAGGAATGAATAATATGTTTTTAGGCAATAAGACTAGATTAGTATGAGTAATTGATTTTGGCAAGGTGTGACCCTCAAAAAAATCTTGAACTACATCAATTATGTCCTTTCTCACTATATCCCAACAAGAGTGATAAATGTAACATGTAAATCCATCAGGACCATAAGCACTATCTCCATAAAGTTCAAAGACCACCTTTTCACATCCTCTTCTCTTGGAATAGAATTCAACATGTCATTATCTTCTTGTGATATCATTGGAGGGATATGTTGCAAACGAGAAAAGTCATTAGAAATAGGTTCCACTATAAACTATTTATGGAAAAAATTCAGAGCCTCCATGGACACTTGATCCTCTCCTTTAGCCCATGTATTATCAGTTCTCAGCATCCTTTTTAGCTGTAATCTTTTCCTTCTACCTTTAACAAGGCAGTGAAAGAATTTAGTGTTCTTGTCTACTTCGGTGAACCATTGGATACTAGCTTTCTATCTCTAAAATTCTTCTTCATAGTGAATGTATTGTTTGAGCTCTGCCTGTGCCTTTTGCAGGACAACGCTATTAGTATCATTGGGCTGCTCCTTAAAAATATCCTCTTTAACCCTGATAATTTCTTCTCTAATAATCAATTGCTTGAAGATGTCCCCAAATTTTTCTTTGCTCCACTTAGATAAAACATATTTTGTCTTCTTCTGTTTTTGCTTTATCTTGCTAAAAACATCACCATATTCCGTTGCCACCTAATTCTCTCTAACCACATCCCTGAAATCCTTTTTTTCTGACCAAAACTTCAAAAACCTAAAAGGTTTAGCAAATTGTTGCACTTCTCCTCCATAGGAAATCAGTAGAGGAGCATGGTCAGATATAGTTCTGGCTAGATGTTGTAGCTCTACACACCCAAATAGATCTTGTATAGCCTGATTAATTACCACTCTATCCAATCTTTTGAAAATGTATTGATCATCAATTCTACCATTCCACCAAGTAAAAGGGCTACCAGTAAAATTGATATCAAACAGATCACAGGAGTTGATGCAAAATGCAAAATCCTCATATTCTTGAGGATATACTGGCAGACCACCTATTTTTTCTTCAGCTTCCATGATTACATTAAAATTTTCTCCCACTAACTAGGGCATAGCTAGATTATGTCCTAGAGTATACAAATCATCCCAGACGCTCAGTCTTTCCAGAGAAGAACATTTAGCATAAACCACAGTTATCAAAAATTGTTTGCCATCATCCATAATGAGTTTTAGTGATAATTGCTGATCAGAATCAGAAATGACTTCTACCTGAATGTTTTCTCTAACAAAACATTTCCTTCATGCATCACAACACAACTAAGACCACGATGAGAAATATCACTACATACCACATACGTTTTCCCTTCAGTTGGTTGAGTAAGTATAGGAGCTTGTGTCAATAAGGATTGAGAGTTTCAAAGCTCTCTTGGCATTTGTCATTCCAAGTAAACTTGACTTCCTTCTTTAAAATTTTAGTTAAAGGACAGGTTATAATGGAGAGGACTTTCACAAACCTTATATCGTTTCCTGCTAAGCCCAAGAAACTTCTTATCTCTGTTGGACTTTTGGGTGGTTTCCATTCAACAATAGCTTGAATCTTTCTAGGATCAACCTTCACACCTTCAACTGACACAACATGGCCTAGAAAAGCCACTTCACTAAGCCGAAATTCACATTTAGAAAGCTTAGCATAAAGCTCTTTCTCCTTCGTAATTTAAAAAACAATTGTAATACCCCAGGTGATTAACATTGTCTTTCGTCCGGTATCAAAGGCTTATGAGCCTAAATTTAAGAATTTTACTTAACACCGTGCATGTTTAAATTTTTTATTATTATTATATAAGATAGGTGTTATTCGAAATGATTTTTCATTATTAGTAATATATGCAAAGAATTATGTTTATTTTATCACAATTTTATGCGATATCTGACAATATATGTGATTTGTGACCATCCAATGAGTAAATGAATAAAGGAGAGTAGGGTGTTGATAACACCACTTTTATGTGGGAGCTTAGCAAAACTGAAGAAGGTGAGTAATTATAGTACTCATAAATTATGGAATAAGTTACTATCGTTATAGTATTATATATATGTTTTAATTGTATTCAAGAATACATTGTAGGATATTGCACGTGACTAGGAGTTGTATAAGTACACAAGTCTACTATATGTTCAAAAGGCAACTAAAAAGGTTTAAGCAATGAATTTAAAAAGTTGTTATGCAAAAATATTGTCTCTATCCTTTCACTTAAAGATATTTTAAGTTAAGAGATAAAGATAAGAATATTATGTGATTAACTAGCGGGTCACTCCACATGTGTGGTAACGACCTCTCCACATATAGGAGCAGAATAGGAAGGTCCTTGAAACATACATGTATATGGACAATTTTGTATCCATGCTTATGATTTTAATCCTCTGTAAGTGTCGGCTTCTAAATTTGAAGTGCAAGGTGGTGCTTGACATCATGTAGAGAGAGTCTTTAGTTGTTGTTTATTCATTTCCTGGTTGAAGAAAAAATGCAGCAGTTGTTGCAAAATTTTGGACTTGCAACGAGAAACCAAGCCGTGAGGTTTCCAAAAGCAAATCTTCCCCAATCAGTCCATCTCGAAGCTTTTGAGGAAACATTTGTCGAGGTGTTTTTATAGGGTGAAACCTAATGGTTTGATTGTGTAAGATAAAGAATTTTCATTTATAGGCATCAGCGGCATGGCATAAGAGAGGAAGTCCGGGATTAAGGTATGTAAAGGTTTTTCGTTTCTTTTTTTGACATGATTCTTTGATATTAGAGGTTTCAAATTTATCGCGATTTGGAAGAGTTATTTGTAGTGATTTTGGTTTGGTATGATGTTGTATACCTCTTGTAGAGTCATTTCTCGGTATGAGATCATATTTGGTAGTATCAGTTTTGGGTCAAGTCGGAAGTAGCAACTACATATATAATCTTGTTGATAGGTTGACTTGAGGTGAGCATATCTCCCAATTTATAAAGATTTAGAGAGACTATTATATACCAAATTAAAGGTCTTTGAGTCTAGTTTCTCAAACATCAATCTGTTTGTCCATACGATGTTAAAATAAAATGTTATGAGCATTTTACCCTAGAATGTCCGAGAAGAACGGGAAGAGCCGAAATTATTATAAAGTTTCATTTTGACGGAATTCTAATGTAGTAGCGATGGTGGGTCCTTTTAATAACTTACCTAGTTTATATTTTAAAGCTTTTTTCGAGGTAATCTCCCTCCGATGATCCTCCTTCATAATTCCATGTTCTAGAATCAGTTTTATAGATTTTAGAGTCACTAAGTGGTATTTTGGATATCGTAACTCCGGGCAACCCTTTTCCTCATTAAGTTGGGTCATTATTATTGTATATTGTTGATGTTAAGGTGTTGGAGGAACTGGTGGATTTGTGCATTTTTTTTCAGAGTCGTGTTTGACGATTGTCAAATTGAACGACATAAAGTACACCTTGTTATATTGTCTCGGGAGCTTGCCGCTCATGGAAGGTATTGATAGTTTCGTCTTGTTATTATTAGCTATTTTTTTGGCAGAGATTTATACCAACCTCTTTGACGCTTCAATTGAGAGGTTTTTTAAGGCCATCCTTCTTCTTGGCATATTCCTTTATAGTCCATGGCGTGATAAGGCAGGCTTAGTATCGATGAATGACTTGTAGCCATAGCTCTTCATGTTGAACATTTGAGTAGATTACTACATCCTTGCTAGATCCCCTTTTCCTTCGTTAGTGAACGAGCTCTATAAATGACTTAGACTTGCTTATAGGTCGTATATAGTATATGCCTTCTTGTGTTTCTTGGGGCTATGTTACTTGTCAGTTTGCCTCTTATGAAATAGTGTTGGCTACTGCAGATCATAAGTTCTATGGCTAGTATATTATAGATAAGCTATTTATAGTTGTAGTGGCTGATTGTGTTGGCTGCCAGAGTACGTAAATTTACCCTATCGGGACTCTTACTCTATAGCTGGCGACCTTGTACTAGACACGACTTAGATTACTTGTGTAGTCATTTGTAGCTTATTATGTGGCCTTACTTTATGCATGTGGGGATATGTGTGGCTGCCTTTGGCGCTATGTGCATTAGCATGATTACCTTGCACGAGATCTAAGGTTTAATATATGTATGACCCTTTAGGGAAGGATTTTTCTAAGTTGTACTCTTATCATGCAGTTCCTTGGGTCTATATAATAATGATGTTTGAGGCATAGACATTGCTCAGCACGTAAGAAATACATTTGATTATAGCTTCTACAGAATTCGAGTCAAGTGTGCCACTGTAGAGTCTTTCGTAGAAATTCTAAATTCGTGTTATCCCGCTAGAAGTTGATGAAAAAGGTGTGCTAGGGCTAGTCCCTTATTTCGACAAGTTTTCCTAAAGCTTATAGAACAATAAAGCTAGTTGTTGTAGCCGAATTTCTCATAGCCTTATGTGACTTGGTTTGCTATTTGACTTGATATAGTCATCCCTCGTGGGGATTCATATTCTATTAAATGTGACCCCGAGCTTAGATACGACTAAGAGACTATTCGTGTAGGTCGCTTATAACTACATTGCTTTTCTTCGGGCCATTTAATTCTTTATTGTTGCCCTCGGGGTGATTATAGTTAGCTATAGAGATATGATTGGTGCCTTAGGGGCTAAATGTATGTTCTCTAAGAGGCTATAAAGATGAGTCGAAGCCTACGTGCTATTCTGATCACCTTCGGGGATATAGTAAACCCTACGGGTTAATTTGATTGCCTGTGGGGCTATAATGAAGCCTGTTTACTCACATGCTATAATGTTTGCCTAAAAGGGGCTATACTGAGGCTTCAGGATGAAGAGTTTCCTTCGGGGCTAATATGAAGCCAATGGGATATTATGGTTACCTACGGGGGTATATTGAGGCCTGTTCACTTACGTGCAACTTCATTGCATAAGAGGGATAAATATTGATGCCTACGGGGCTATGTTTATGCCTAAGAGGGCTATGTGATGCCTATCGGGCAATGTTGATACCTAAGAGGGCTATAGAATGCCTATGGGGCTATTATGATATATAAAGTGCCTAATGTGCTACTGGGACATAACTATTGCGTTCGGGGCTATATAAAGAATGCCTAAATGGAACTATTATGAAATACAACTGTAACACCCTTAAAAATTTAAAGATAAAGACCCCAAAATATTTCCATGAGTGTAATGATCATTTCTCTAGTGTTATGAGTGCCTTAGATGCAAATTATGTTCATAAGAAACTCCTACCATCAAGTTAGGTTGAACGCACCCCAACCGATTAAGTTCTCATGGAAGATTCAATTATGGTCAACTTCACACGATCATTACTCCTAGTATATAATAAATTAGGTGGCCTAATACTCACAAAATTAAAGGTCTTCGAGTATCCTTTCCAACACCACCGACCGTGCATTAATTCGAGTCTGGAGTAAATTGTTATGCTCAGTTTACCAAGAAGACGTCAGTCTGCCTAAGGGTGAAGACTAGGCGCGATGAACCGTCACACTTGTGATGATTCATCAAGGCAAGTAGTCAGCATTAAACACTGAGACCAAATTTTGGTCATGTTTTAATGGTTCGGAGTGACGACTCCTCAAGGCTCTGACGGTTCGTCACTTGAACCGTCAGACAAACCCATTCTGCAGTTTTAATTTATTTTCAAGGGGTTATTTGGTCTATTCCCAGTTTTTTAACACTAAAATACATCGTTTTAACTGGACTAATCCTTGTATTAAGCCTAAACTACCCAAAATCCGTCATTTCCTAAAAAATTAGATCGACACTTAGTCTAATATAGAGAAAAGAGGCGATTTCTTATCCAAGCAAAAGAACTCAAGTTTTTCTTAGATTTTCTCCATCAAAAGGTACGTAGAACGATCCCTTCTTAAATAATCTTATAAATAATCTTCTAAACTCTATGGTTTTCAAACCTTACACATCTATGTGATTGTTAGTAAGAAGTTAGGGTTACAAGCATACGTATGATAACTTGACTAAAGATGCATAAATTATAATTTCCCTATCTTTTTCTTTAAATTACGATTGTATATATAATGAATTATACATGAAGGTAGTTGATGTATTTTTACTTATTTTGATGTATTCTTCAAAACGTTCAAATGATTTATTAAAGTTGAATTAGTCTACTATGTAATGGATTTTATAAACGAATTGGATCGATGGTGGAATATTATTGTTTCCTTACATAATTTCTGTAAATGTGGGAATAATGGATTAATGACAGACCTTATGGGTTTTATATGACGGAATGGATGACTTGCAAGTCTTGTTATGGCGTTACCAATAACGGTTTATTCCCCTAACAAAATTATATTATTGAGTGATGTTTTTCAAGATATCGAAAATGGTAATAATTTGGGCTCTAAAAGAATTAGATGTTAACCGAGAAGGTGTGAGGTTAAACGTCTCAACGCTCGAAACCTGTGTTTTGCCGACATAGGGATGGTTCGATCCTAACTTGGGATGAACCTATCTTTTTCTCTACTGATGATTGTGCTGGCCATATTGTATTGAAATCTTGACTCATGCGGTAAACATGGGTTGGGGCTTAGTCGGTTGAGTATTGATCGGACACACATATCCCGTGGTGTTGAATAGAAGTCGGTGATACTATCTAGTTCAAAAGTAAATGATATAAGTTTATTGTTTTTCTCTTAATGGAAACTACTTGGATATTGGCTGTTATTGTATTGGAAATGTTTTAAATTCTAGATTTTCAGACAAAGTATTTTGTATCTATTTTCTGTGTTCTATGTACCACTACATTCCACATACTGACCATCTTTGGGCGGCTAATCGTGCCACTACTCAGCGCTAGATTCGAGCAGACAGATCCAGCTTTTGGTGAGCCTCCATCTTTTGAAAGGTCACTTTCATGATAGATAGTTATAGTATTTCATTTTATAGTATTGTCGGGGCGTTGTCCCGGTATAGATGTTTTCTTTTTGATATGTAATAGAGGCTTTGTAGATTATGTATGATTGGATCCCTTAAAGTTTGGTTTTGACTTATTTATATTAAACTAGACATTTTAGTATTGTTTCCATTTTCGCAACTCTTTATTATTGAATGTGCTTATTATGAATTCTAAGGGGTCTTCTAAGGCATTCATTGGTCTGTGATGCCCGCTACGTCCGGGACCTAGTCTCGAATCGTGACAAACTTGGTATCAAAGCATGGTTCATGGTCCTCGGGGGTCTACAAAGCGGTATCGAGTAGAGTCCATTTTATGGGTGTGAAGCGCGCCACACTTGTAAAAGGGAGTCTACGAGGCATTTAGGAATGTTTCCCTTTTTTCATGTTCTACTTTGTGCTAAAGATCCTGATTTTAAAAAAATTCTTTTAACTCTTGAATTTCTGCTTTTTAGATCATACTTACAAGAAGAACCACCGAACAAGGGGTTGCAACATGAACCTCAGTCCCTGCAGGGACGAATGCTAAAGAGGTTTGCCCTACCCATGGGATGCATATCCGTTATGGCATCCGCACTACTGATCCCGTTGCTCCTAATAGGGAACCACTAGCCACTCTTGCTACTACATATGTCACTGCTCCTGCTACTGACCTCATTACTATTCCTACTCGAGCTCCCAAAACTGGTACTACTCGGGTCCAGTCTTCGCAGGGTGAAGTTACTAATGCTGAATTCAGGCAGACTATGCAGATGCTTCCCCAGATAGTGTCCTCTCAAAATCATCGGTCACGCGGTGTTGTTGCTAACACTGGATCCTCAGATGATACTAGAGTAGGACTGTTCATGCGACTGAATCCACCAGTTTTCACAGGGTCTAACATCGAGGAAGATCCCCAGGATTTTATGGATGAAATGGAGAAGATATTCAGGGTCATGCATGCTATTGATACTGAAGGGGTGGAGTTAGCAGCGAACCAGGTGAAAGTTGTGGCCTATCAGTGGTATGATGAGTGGAAAGAGATAAGGGGTGAGTATGTTGATCCAGATGTTTGTGAAGACTTTTTCGTAGCCTTTCTTCATCACTTCTTTCTTCAAGAAATGAGGGAAGCCAAGGCGGAGGAATTTGTCAACTTGAGGCAAGGGAAGATGAGTGTCAACAAGTATGCCTTGAAGTTTTATCAGCTGGCCCGTTATGCTCCAGAGATGGTTTATGATATGAGGGCTCGAATGAGGAAGCTCACTAATGGCATCTCTGGTGACTTGGTATTGGCTTGCAAGGAAGGAATGTTGAATAAGGACATGGACTTACCCAGGTTAGTTGTTTATATTCAGCAGGTTGAGGATGAGAAGAAGAAGCAAATTGAGGTAGAAGAGTGTCAGAATAAGAAGAGTAGGCCAACAGACCATGATACGACTCAGCAGCATAGTGGTAAGGGTGACAGACATTGGCCCAGGAAGAAGTCTTGGAGATGTGCTCATTAATCAGCTAGTGCTCCTACCCATAGAAAATCGGGTGATCAGCGGTTTCAGTCCAACCATGGCTCTGGAATATAGGTTACTCAATCTCAGGGCAGTCTGGCCCAGTCAGCTCTATTTTATGCTCTTTGCGCCACTTGTGGTAAAGTTCACTGTGGTCAGTGCTTAATGGGTAAGGGCATGTGTTATGGTTGTGGATAGCCTGGCCATATCCACAATGAGTTTCCTCAGGCTAAGAGAACTTTGGGGGTAACAAGGTTTCAGCCCCTACTTCATGAATCGTAGCTGCTAAAGGAGTTACTTATGGTACAATTGGGGGTCGAAACGGTCTTTATGGGTGACCTACTCGCCAGGAATATGAGGCTTTGCCTGATGTTATCACGGGTATGTTATGGATTTTCTCCCATGATATGTATGTATTACTTGATCCTGTCTCCACCTTATCTTATGTTACTCCTTTTGTGGCTTTAAATTTTTATTTTTCTCCCTAAAATATTCCTGAACCCTTCTTACTTTCCACCGTTGTCGGTGATTCTATTGTTGCTAGAAGGTTCTATAAGAAATGTATTATTACTATTTTACTTAGGGATACTGTGGTGAATTTTGTAGAATTGGATATGGTAGAGTTTGATGTAATTATGGGGATGGATTGCCTTCACTCTTTCTATGCTAACATAAACTGTAGGACTAAAAGGGTCAAATTTTGCTTTCCTAACTAACTAGTCCTTGAATGGGAGGGTAGTCCCGTAGCGCCTATAGGGAAGTTTATCTCCTGTCTTAGTGCCCGAAAGATGATATCCAAAGGGTGTTTCTACCATTTGGTTTGGGTCAGGGATTCTGATGTTGAAAGTCCCCCACTCTAGTCCGTATCAATAGCTAATGAATTTCTTGAAGTATTCCTCGAAGACCTTCCCGGAATTCCTCCTGATAGAGAGATAGACTTTGGGATAGACCTTCTATCGGAAACTAGGCCCCATTTCCGTTCAACTTTGTAGAATGTCTCCCACAGAGTTGAAAGAGTTAAAGGACCAATTAAAATACCTCCTTGATAAAGGTTTCATCCATCCTAGTGTCTCTCCTTGGGGTGCTCCCGTTCCTTTCATGCATAAGAAAGATGGGTCTCTTCATATGTGTATTGATTATCACCAACTGAACAAAGTCACAGTGAAAGATCTCCATTTGGGTTACCATCAGCTGAAGGTTAGGGAGGTTGATATTCCCAAGACTGCTTTCCGAACCTGATATGGCCATTTTGAGTTTTTGGTTATGTCCTTCGATTTGACTAAAGCTCCTACATCCTTTATTGATCTAATGAACATCATATTTAAGCAGTTTCTGGATATGTTTGTAATTGTGTTTATTGAAGAGGAGAATGCAAATCACCTCTGAATTGTACTGCAGACTCTTAAGGAGCAGGAGTAATATGACAAGTTCTCCAAGTGTGAATTTTGGATAGACTCGGTGACTTTACTTGGTCATATTGTGTCTAATGAAGGGATCAAAATGGATCCTCAAAATATTGAGGCGGTGAAGAAATGGCCTAGACCAATGACTCTGATAGACATTAGGAGCTTCTTGGGTTTGGTAGGTTATTACAGGAGGTTTGTGGATAATTTCTCATCTATAGTTGCTCCATTGACAAAGTTGATGAAGGAAAAGACTATGTTCGTATGGTCTGATATTTGTGAGGGAAGATTTGAAAAGTTGAAGGATCGTTTGACCTCTGCCCCTGTCCTGAGTATACCTGAGGGCATTAAGGGATTCATGGTTTATTGTGATGCGTCCTGGGTGTGACTTGGATGTGTGCTTATGCAGCATGGGAAGGTTATGGCATATGCTTCCAGGAAAATTAAGGTGCATGAAAAGAACTACCCAACCCATGACCTTGAATTGGCGGTGGTGGTTTTTGCACTTAAGATTTGGCGTCATTTTTTGTATGGAGTGCACGTGGACATCTTCACTGATCAGAAAATTTTGCAGTATGTTTTCACCCAAAATGAGCTGAACCTCAAGCAGAGGAGATGGATCGAATTGTTGAAGGACTACGACATGAACTTGCATTATCACCCAGGTAAGGCTAATGTAGTTTCTGATGCTCTTAGAAGGTTATGCATGGGGAGTCTATACCATGTGGGGGAGGAAAAGAGATGGTTGGTGAAATATATTCAACGTCTTGCCAACTTAGGAGTTCGGATGTTAGACTCTGAGGATGATAGAATTATGGTGCATGAGGTGTCCAAGTAATCCCTGGGTGCTGAAGTTAAGGAAAAGCAAGCTAACAATCCCATAGTTGTGCAAATTAAGGAGGATGTTGGTAAGCAGAAGATTATGGCTTTCGAAAAAGGAGGGGATGGCATTTTGCGGTACCAAGGAAGAGTGTGTGTGCCGAATGTGGATGGGTTGCGTGAAAGAACCTTGACTGAGTCTCATACTTCTGGGTACACTTTTCACCCTGGTTCTACTAAAATGTATCATGATTTGAAATAATTGTATTGGTGGAATAATATGAAGAGAGATGTGGCCGACTTTGTGGATAAGTGTTCCACATGTCAACAAGTTAAGGTTGAACACCTAAGGCCTGGTGGTACGTCCCAAGGAATAGATATCTCGATGTGGAAGTGGGAGATGATAAACATAGATTTTATTACCGGTCTCCCGCGTTCGCGTAACCAATATGATTCTATATGGGTAATTGTTAATAGGATGACCAAGTTTGCTCATTTTCTACATGTGAGGACAACTTACTCGAGGGAAAATTATGCAAAGTTATATATTCAAGAAATTGTAAAATAGTCAGTTCACTTCGCAGTTTTGGAAAGCTTTCCAGAAAGGTTTTGGTATGCTGGTGAACCTTAGTACCGCTTTTAATCCTCAAATGGATGGTCAAGTAGAGCGCACTATTCTGACCTTGGAAGATATGTTGAGAGCGTGCGTCATTGATTTCAAAGGAAGTTGGGTACACCACTTGCCTCTTATTGAATTCGCCTACAATAATAGCTACCACTCAAGTATACATATGGCACTATTTGAGGATCTTTATGGGAGGAGGTGTAGATCGCCTATTTGATGGAATGAGGTGGGCAAAGCTAAGTTGTTGGGTCCATACCTTTTCCACCAAGTGATGGAGAAGGTTAAGACTATTCGAGAGAGGTAATGACTGCCCAAAGTCGCCAAAAGTCTTATGTGGATTTTGGAAGGAGGGCGTTGAAATTCGTCATTGGTGATTGGGTGTTCTTGAAAGTCTCTCCTATGAAGGTAGTTATGAGGTTTGGGCAAAAGGGTAAGCTCAGTCCTTGTTATATTGGCCCTTATCAAATTTTGAGGAAGATCAGAAATGTTGCTTATGAATTAGAATTACTCGCAAGCTTGGCATCAGTTCATCCCGTGTTCCATGTGTCCATGCTCAAGAAGTGTGTGGGTGACCACTCTCTTGTGTTTCCTATAGAGAACATTGGTGTGAAGATTCCCTGTCCTACGAAGAAGTTCCCATAGAAATTTTGGATCGTCAAGTTTGAAAGCTGAGAACCAAAGAGATAGCTTCAGTAAAGGTGTTGTGGAGGAATCAGAAAGTAGAAGAAGCTACTTGGGAAGCAGAGGAGGACATGAAGGCTAGATATCCCTTTTTGTTCACTTCTTCAGACGAAGTTAATTAAGGTACGAATCCGAAGTCCTTCTCACTATCCCTTGATGTTTTCCTTATTGATTTATTCGCTTTCCAATGTCGTGCTAGAAGTCTCCTTAATCATCATTCAAAGACGAATAATCCCAAGGGGGAGATATTGTAACACCCTTAAAAATTTAAAGATAAAGACCTAAAACTATTTCCATGAGTGTAATGATCATTTTCTAATGTGATGAGTGCTTTGGATGCGAATCATGTTCATAGAAAACTCCTACCATCAAGTTAGGTTGAACTCACCCCAATCGATTAAGTTCTCATATAAGATTCAACTATGGTCAACTTCAAACAATCATTATTCCTAGCATATAACGAATTAAGTAACCTAATACCCACCAAATTAAAGGTCTTTGTGTCTCCTTTCCAGTGCCACTGACCGTGCATTAATCCGAGTCCGGAGTAAAACATTATGCTTAGTTTACAAGGAAGACATCAGCCTGCCTAAGGGTGACGACTCGGCGTGATGAAGCGTCACACTTGTGACGATTCGTCAAGGCAAGTCGTTAGCATTAAATAATGTGACCAAATTTCGGTCATGTTTTGACGATTCGGAGTGACAACTCATCAAGGCTTTGACGCATTTTCAAGGGGTTATTTGGTCTTTTCCCAGTTTTTATAACACCAAACTACATCGTTTTAACTGGACTAAACCTGGTATTAAGCCTAAACTACCCCAAATACCTTATTCCCTTAAAAATCAGATCGACAGTTAGTCAAATACAGAGAAAAGAGGTGATTTCTCTCCAAGGCAAAAGAACTCAAGTTTTCCTTAGATTTTCTCCATCAAAAGGTATACAGAACGATCCCTTCTTAAATAATCTTCTAAACTCTACGGTTTTCAAACCTTACACATCTATGTGATTTTTAGTAAGAAGTTAGGGTTACAAGCATACGTATGATAACATGACTAAAGATTCATAAACTATCATTTCCCTATCTTTTGCTTGAAATTACGATTGTCTATATAATGAATTATACATGAAGGGATTTGATTGATTTTTACTGATTTTTATGTATTCTTCAAAATGTTCAAATGATTTATTAAAGTTGAATTAGTCTACCATGTAATGGATTTTGTAAATGAATTAGATCGATGGTGGACGATTATTTTTTCCTTACATAATTTCTGTAAATGTGGGCATAATGGATTAATGACAGACCTTATGGGTTTTAAATGACGGAATGGATGACTTGCAAGTCTTGATATGACGATACCAACAATGGTTTATTCAACTAACAAAATTTTATTATTGAGTGACGTTGTTAAAGATATCAAAAATGGTAATAATTTGGGCTCTAAGAGAATTAGATGGTTAACCGAGAAGGTGTGAGGCTAAGCGTCTCAACGCCTGAAACCTGTGTTTTGCTGACTTAGGGATGGTTCGATCCTAACTTGGGATGACCATATCTTTTCCACTACGAGAATGATTGTGCTGGCCATATTGTATTTAAATCTCGACTCATGCGGTAAACATGAGTTGGGGCTTAGCCGGTCAAGCATTGATCGGACCCACATATCCCGTGGTGTTGAATAGAAGTCGGCGATACCATCTAGTTCAAAAGTAAAATATATAAGGTTATTGTTTTTCTGTTAATGGAAACTACTTGGATATTTGTTGTTATTGTATTGGAAATGTTTTAAGTGCTAGCTTTTCAGACAAAGTATTTTGCATCTATTTTCTCTATACTTTGTACCACTACATTTCACATACTGACCATCTTCGGGCGGCTACATCATTGTCTAATGTAGGTTCAGAGGCAACTTCTTGTGGCACTACCCATCGCTAGATTTGAGCAGACGGATCCAGCTTTTGGTGAGCCTCCATCCTTCAGAAGGTCACTTTTATGATAGATAGTTATAGTATTTCGTTTTATGGTATTGCCGGAGCCTTGGTATAGATGTTTTTATTTATGGAATAGAAGCTTCGTAGATTATGTATGATTGGATCCCTTAAGGTTTGATTTTGACTTATTTATATTGAACCAGAAATTTTGGTATTGTATCCATTTCCGTAACTCATTATTATTGAATGTGCTTATTATGAATGCTAAGGGGTCTTCTCACGCCTTCATTGATCTAGGATGCCCGTTACATCTGGGACCTAGTCTCGGGTCATGACAACAACGTGCATAATGGGGTACTAAACATAACGATGGCCTTCAAAGCTATATGTAATGTGCCTGAGGGGCTATTGAGATATAATGACTGCCTATGGGGCTAGGGGACTACCAATAGGGGTATACATACTGAATTGGCACCGCTCGAGCTTATGAGGGCTTGGGTAGGTGATCTTGTTTGCTATTTGTACCTGCCGTGCTTATGGGGGCCAGTTAGGTTATTGTTTGATTATTACTGAATGATTTGTGTCAGGAATAGTTAGGCTATATTATGGCGATTATTGATCTTCTTTCCGGAGTTCTTCATTATTTGATGATATTAGTTAGCTCGATTTGAGAAGCGGGCTGCTCAGTTAGTTATGGTTTGTAAGGTTTAAGTCAAGGACAGGTAAGTACGTTCTGAATAACCTCCGACTCCCTGGTTAAGTATTTACCATAATTATGATATCAGTCTTAGCCATTTATAGATTCAAGAGTAGGTAAGTACACCGAGGTTATCTTTTGACTCCTCTTTTGATTACTTAAAACATTTATAATATCAGTTTCAGTTATTCATTTACTTTACATACTCGGTACATTATTTTGTAATAATGCCGCGATTCTAGGGGCGCTGCATTTATTCATGCAGGTCTCTAGCAATGACTAGACAGACCTGTTGAGTAGCAGCCGAGTTTTAAGCAGATTGGTTGACTCACTTACTTCCAGTGATCGCCAGAGTCTCAGAGGTTTGCCTGTCTTACCATTTATAGTTTTTGGGTATGCAGAGGCCTTGTCCTGCCAAGCATTATATTCATAGAGGCTTGCAGACTAGTTTATTGGATTGTATAGCTCCATTGATGGCCAGTTGGTCCTTGTTGTGAGTGTTGATGATTTAGCGGCAGTTGGCCTAGCTGATATTGCATAGCATTTATCTTTTATAGATATCATAGTAGCCTCGAAGGCCCAAACATAACTTGTATGCTATTTGTTTACTGCTTTATATAAATTGTTGGGAATAGCTATGTTCTTTGTAGAGCTATTGACAGGGGCCTCGCTGACCGAGGGCTTATTTTTAAGCCATTATGTACTTGTTTGTTATATTGATTCCGTGTTTCTGCCATGCGCCATTGGCAAATGGTTCAGTAAGGTCGTCTCGAACCTATGTTTTGGCATCAAGTGCCAGTTATGCGCCCCGAGGTTGGGGTGTGACAACCTTGGTATCTGAGCAACGTCGTATCCTAGGGAGTCTGCAAGCCATGTCTAGTAGTGTCTTGCTTATGGAAGTGTTGTGTACCACACTTATAATCAGGAGGCTACATGATATTTTGTAGTGGTTACCCTTTTTTTATCTTTTATATAATGCTAAAGAGCTGAGTCCTAAGAGTAGAGTATCAAAATCGTGCTTTGAGATTCGTTATTGTTGGGGGAGGTCAATTCCGGTTTAGGGGATCCTAACATTTCTAATGACAGAGTTGCTTCTATTGGGGTAAGTTTCAATTTCTGTTATGAGTTTGTATCATTAACATCCATGTAGAGCATGATGAATTTCAGGTATCTTCTAGTGTCCTTGTGAGGCATGTAGCTTATTTTCTAGGCTGTCTAGTAGATGTTTTATAGTTCAATATACAGGGGAGGTTCTGCCAAAAATTTGAGAAGTTCCTAACCCTACTCGTGCGTCCTATTTCACATTCGAGAATGAATGTTACTAAGGGGGGAATGATGTAACACCCCAGGTGTTTAACATTGTCCTTCGTCCCGTATCGAAGGCTTATGAGCCTACATTTGAGAATTTATTTATCACCGCGCATGTTCGATTTTTTTTTATTATTATATGAGATAGACATTATTCAAAATAATTTTTCATTATTATTAATATATGCGACGATTATGTGTATTTTATCACAAATTTATGCGACATCTAACCATATACGCGATGTGAGACCATACAAAAAGTAAATGAATAAAGGAGAGTAGGGTGTTGATAGCACCACTGTTATGTGGGAGCTTAGAAAAAGTGAAGAAGGTGAGTAATTATAGTACTCATAAATTATGGAATAAGTTACTATGGTTATAATATTATATATATAATTTACTTTTATTCAAGAATGCATTATAGGAGATTGCACGTGACTAAGAGTTGTATAAGTACACATGTCTACTATATGTTGAAAGGGTAACTAAAAATGTTTAAACAATTAATTTAAAATGTTGTTATGAAAAAATGTTGTCTCTATCCTTTCATTTAAAGATTTTTTAAGTTGAGAGATAAAGATAAGAATATTATGTGATTAACTAGTGGGTCACTCCACAAGTGTGGTAACGACCTCTCCACATATACGAGCAGAATAGGAAGGTCCTTGAAGTATACATGTATACGGACAATTTAGTATCCATGCTTGTGATTTAAATCCTCTGTAAGTGTCGGCTTCTAAATTTGAAGTGCAAGGTTGTGCTTGACATCATGTAGAGATAGTCTTAAGCTGTTGTTTATTCATTTCCTGGTTGAAGAAAAAATGCAGCAGTTGTTTCAACAATTTGGACTTGCAACGAGAAACCAAGCCGTAAGGTTTCCAAAAACAAATATTTCCAAATCAGTCCATCTCCAAGATTTTGAGGAAACATTTGTCAAGGTGTTTTTATGGGGTGAAACTGTAGGGTTTGATTGTGTAAGATAAAGAATTTTCATTGATGGGCATCAGCGGCATGAAATAAGAGAGGTAGTCCAGGACTAAAGTATGTAAACGTTTTTTCTTTCTTTTCTTGGCATGATTTCTTGATATTAGAGGTTTCAAATTTACCGTGCTTTGGAAGAGCTATTTGTAGAGCATTTGGTTTGGTATGTTATTATATACCTCTTGTAGAGTTATTCCTTTGCATTAGCTCATATTTGGTAGTATCGGTTTTGGGTCAAGTCGGAAGTAGCAACTACATATGTAATCTTATTGATAGGCTGACTTGAGATGAGCATATCTCCCAATTAATAATAAGTTAGAGAGCCAATTATATATCAAATTAAAGGTCTTTGAATCTAGTTTTTTTAACCTCAAACCGTTCGTCCATACGACGTCAGAATAAAAAGTTATGACCATTTCACCCCGGACTGTCCGAGAAGAACGGGAAGGGCCAAAATTATTATAAAGTTGTGTTTTGACGGATTTCTGATGTAGTAGCGATGGTGGGACCTTCTAATAACTTACCTAGTTAAGATTTTAAAGCTTTTGCCGAGGTAATCTCCCTCCAATGACCCTCCTTCATAATTTCACGTTCTAGAATCCGTTTTATAGATTTTAAAGTCACGAAGTGGTATTTTGGATACCATGACTCCAAGCAGCCCTTTTCCTCATTAAGTTGGGTCATTATTATTGTATATTGTTGATGTTAAGGTGTTGGAGGGACTAGTGGGTTTGTGCACTTTTTTTCAGAGTTGTGTTTGACGGTTGTTGATAACGCTCAAAGTACCACTCCAATTAAGAAGCGTAAGCGATCGTTGTCAAATATAGAACCCAACAAAGGTTGGGGTCGATGCCACAGAGAATATGGTGAGAATTAAGTCGTTTGTGAATCAGTTGACTAATAGTCAATGGCTTCCGGTAAATAGGGGTGGGTTTTGTGTTAACAATGTGTAAACAAAACGAACAATAATGTATGAGATATAATCAGTAGGAGAATGAACTAGGGAAGTGTTTACCATGGCATTGGTAACAATGTCGATTCTAAGCTTAGCCGGGTTCTTTCTTTATGTATGTCACGATGTGATTGAATTAATGGTATCATCTAAACGTTTCTCAATCAAATAGACGAATTTACTTTTCAATTCTCTCGAACTTGAAATGGTGTGCTTTTAGATTTCAATCCTAAACATCAAGTAGATTAATCTAGTTACAGCATTAATCATAAGACGAGAGTTAGTAGTCTCGAATCCTCGTCGTTAATCAAGTTTCCCGGTTTTAATCTCTTTACTCAAGCAAATTAAACCTAGGCATGTTCTAATGTTTGCAACCACTAGAAAACGTGACATAATGAATGATTAACAACGTGACAACATATATATTGAACCCGACGCTACCCGGAATCTATCTTGCTACTTTTGCCATGGCTCCCACAACCCTAGTTGTGGGAGGTTTAGTTAATCATGCTTGTAGAAGAATAGAAGAAAGTCATATTCATAATAAAGAAAAGAGATCCTTACAATATGGTGAAAACAATCTTCAATTATTCCAAGAACAAGAAAACAAGATCCCAAGAACAAATCAAGAACACGAATTCAAGAAGTAGAATAACGTGTTTCTTGCTCTCCACTTTGACTAAATCTCTCCTAAAACTATTGGGAGAACTATTGTAAAAAGCTTCACAAATAAAATAAACCTAACATAGGGTATTTATAGGAGTCTAGGAAACAAATCCCAAAAAACGCTCGGATTTCGCGTCGCGTACTGCCCAGGTGTGACGGCCAGGCTGACGGACCGTCACTGGCTTGACGGACCGTCGCCTGAACCGTTACCACTAGGCAGTGGTGCTGCCTTGGTGTGATGGTTTGGGTGACGGACCATCACACCCTTGACGGACCATCGCCTGAACCGTCACTCTTATCCAGAATGCTCTTTTTCGCGTATTTCCTTCCGTTTCCATGTTTGTCTCCATTTCCTGAAAATACAACATAAAAACATCAAAAACGACAATGGTTGCTTGAAAATATATGATTGTTCTTAGTTTAAAGGAGTCGAAAGTGTCGTAGAATGGCGGCACATCAACACCCTAAACTTAAAACGTTCGCTTGTCCTCAAGCAACATGACACAAAAACAATAATACGATGACTCATCTAAGAAAACAAACTCGTGTCTTTAGCAACTCATGGTCATTCATTAGTTCATTAAATCAAGCTCCCTCGTAGCACACAAATGTATGAAACACTAACTTGCAAGGATCCAAACATGTCATTCCGATATGATAGAACACTTTACATACACACGGGTAGCTAATCTAACAATCAATAGACAATACAGACATCTTGGTGCCCTCACCACAAAGAAATCCCACACACAAGATTTGGGACTAGGTAAGCGCTCACACTCACAAACGATTTCGAACAATGCACGTGCGATACCATAGGCTTGCCCTTACTATTCTATTTCAGTTCTTCAAAAAGCCGCTCAGGATCACTAAAGGACTTGTTTTGGCTTGTAATGAGGCTTCAGGTGCAGGTAGGATACATTTAGGGGTTAGTGACTAAGCTCTCCTTGGAACCACCGACGTCTTATTACCACATGACTTTACTTTGCCCATCCTTATTCACCTTTTTATTTCCTTTTCTCTAGCTACAGGTGCGGCCTCTTTATTTTGACAATTCTTTTTATTATTTTTTTCGATCTTTTTCATCTTTTTTTTTTCTTAGGCACACACCCGAATTTTCATTCTATTCACAACCACTCTTCTCCATCCTCTTTTTCTTATCGTTCACCTCTATAGTAGCCACCCTCAACTTAGGTTGATTGCCTGAGTTGAGGTGCACAATGTCCACGGAAGGACCAGGGCCAAAACAGGGTTTACCTCTATAGTAGCCACCCTCAACTTAGGTTGTTTGCCTAAGTTGAGGTGCACGATGTCCAAGGAAGGACCAGGGCCAAAATAGGGATTCACGTTAAACAGGGACGGTGATAGGTTATTGAAAGAATAAGATCAATTATGGCTCAAACAGGGATCAAAGGGATTATTTATATTTGGACGGTCTTTTAGGTTAAGTGGACTGCACACAAAAAGGGCCTGTGATCCTTTCCTAAGCAACCAAACTTCGAACTTAACAAACTAGACCGGGCAAGTTCTAGATGCATGCACAGAGTAAGAATTTATAACAATAATCTCACACACTCTTGGCACCAAGAAACTATATCACTACCAACTATCAAACAACCGCTCGGCTTAAGCATACTCATTCTAATCATACTCATACAATGACATTCAAGGATCCAGACAGTCAATCGTTTCAACATAAGTACAAAACCAGAAAATTTTTAAAGGGGCTCCTTTTAGTCAAAGAAAAACGCCATGCTCATCACTATAGACACTAAAAAAAACAAAAATTTAAAAATAACTACCTAAACATGCTGGTTTTACTAGATAGCACACCGGAGGGAAAAGAAACACGGCAACAAAAACCCTCGGTGGTGACTCACAGGTTTCCCCACACCCTCAACTTAGACTCATGCATTGTCCCCAATGCATCCATATGAAAGCTAAAAACTGTGAGAGAAAGGAATACCTGTGAAGTCGATAGGACTCAGATTCTGGAATGATCTTGGAGACCGCCAGGGTCTCCAAAACAGGAGAACTCAATGGAGTGTGTGCACGCGACACCCTTCTGTTGCGTTCCAGCTTCTTCTTTCATCGTCTCCGAAGCTAGTCGCGATAACTTTTTTGCTCTTTCTTTGCAGATTCTCTTGCGGTGTTTTTGTTTCCTTGATCTATTTTCACCGCCTTCCTCTACATGTTTCCCTTCTCGCACCATCCTTCTCACAACAGCTAGAGTCTCGACCAAACCCTTCTCCTCAAGATGCACATCCCCAGGAGCTTCCTCAATAACATTGACGACCGCGACCACCCTCATGTCACTTGGTTGCTTCATCAATTTAGACACATCGAACTTGACAGCTTCATTATTTAGCCTGAAGGTCAGTTCGTTTCTTTCCATGTCTACCAATACTCTTGCCGTGGCTAGCAATGGTCGTCCCAAGATTATGGGAACTTCAAAATCCACTTCGCAATCCAAGATCACAAAGTCAGCGGGGAAGATAAGCTTACCGATCTTTACTAGCACATCAGACAATATTCCCACGGGTCGCTTTACCGAACGGTCATCCATCAACACTCTCATGGACGTTGGTTTAGGAGCTCCCAAACCCAATTGTTTATAGACTGCTAGCGGCATCAAGTTGATGCTAGCACCAAGATCACACAAGGCTCTTCCGAAGCCGAGTTTCCCAATAGTACAGGGAACAGTAAACGCACCTGGATCTTCCTTTTTGTCTACTAACGACCTTGAGGAAATAGCACTGTAGTGGTGGAGGTTGTCTTCCGGTTCAAAACTTACCGACCTCTTCTTTGTAATCAAGTCCTTCATGAACTTTGCATAACCGGGCATTTGTTCAAGCGCTTCCACCAATGGGATGTTTATTGATATTTGCTTGAGCATGGTCAGGAAATTCAGGAACGTACCATCTTCCGCTTTCTTCTTCAGGCGTTGTGGGAAAGGAGGTGGTGGTCGAGGCATCATAGTTGGAAGCTTTTCAGCTTCCTTGCTTTTCTCCACGGGCTCTAGAGTAGCCTCCTCGACTTCCTTGTTTTCCACGATCTCACCCTCTTGAGTCTGAATTACCGGATGCGATTCCGGTAATATTTTTCCGCTTCTTGTGGTGATCGCCATACAACTCGCGTCATTCCTCGGATGAGTAGTGTCGCTCGGCAAGGTACATGTCTTCTTTTGGTTCAGAGATGCCGAGATTTGCCCCACTTGCTGCTCTAATTGCTTGATCGAAGTGGAATGCGCCTCCACTATTTGACTCATGGCCCCTTATCTCCTTTACCCCAGAGTCGGTCGATTCTACCTTCAGCAGCATCTTCGCCATCATGTTCTCTAGCTTGGAAATCCCTACCTCATTGCTAGCATTGTCCCGATTACCAGGTGGTACATACAAGCCACCTCTATCGGTGTTATTCCTCCAGTTTCCTTGATAGCGATTGTAGCCAGCTTTCTCATAGTAGTTGTCCTTCTGATAGGTCCGACCTTGGTTTCCTTGGCCATTGGCCTGGAAACACCCCAAGTAATTCGCGTCCTCATCAGTTTCCAACTCTGCTGCTCTACCTTGGGAACCCACAGCTTTTACCTTCTCCATACCTCCGGAGAACAAGTGCTTTGTCAGTAGGTCCAACTGCGTTTTCAGATGCGCCATGTCTTGGTCGCGCTCCTCCTCTTTTCTGGCTGCTCAGCTGACATACCAATTGTATAAGTGCTAGCTGCTACCTCTGAATCCCGTGTATGCCAGGCCCTGTTGGTTTTGGTGAGCCTGTCCAAAATAGTTGTGGCATCGGCAAAAGTGCGACCCATAAACGCTCCACCTGCTGCATTGTCCAACGTCGGCTTGGTAGCCGAATTCAGTGCCATGTAGAATGTTTGCATCAAAAATTCGTCATTCAACTGATGGTTAGGGCATTGTGTTATCTTCTTTTTGAATCGCAACCAGGTCTCGTGCAATGCTTCATGAGGTTGCTGTCTGAAATTGCTAATCTCATCCCTCAACTGTATCATCCTAGAGGGAGGAAAGAACCTTTCTAGGAAAGCTCCATTCAACTCTCCCCAAGTTGCGATAGAGTCGGGGGTCAGCTCTGTCAACCACAATGCTGCCTCATCAGACAGAGACAACGGAAACAACCTGAGCCTGATCGCTGTCTGACTCACTCCAGGTAACTCAAACGACTTGCAGATGCCCACGAAATTCATCAGGTGCTGGTTTGGATCATCCCCAGCGGCACCACGAAACACTCCTCTCAAGTTCAACAGCTGGATCATCGTGCTAGTGATGTTGAACTTGGCTCCAGGCGCTAGCGGTGGAAGAGCAATGGCGCCCGTAGCGCCAACTCCATCCAAGTCGATATCCTCATCATTCAACATAACATCGTCCTGCAGACCACCAACATTCAGATTTTGTTGGGCCTGCAGTTCTGCAGCGAGCCTTGCTGCCTCTTGTTGTGCGGCCATATTCCGCCTTAACGTTCTAGCAAGCTCGGGGTCGTAAGGTAATGTTGATTCACCCGAGCGCCGGGTACTTGGCATGCACAACTCTGTACCCTGTCAAAAAACAAAAACAACAAATAAACGTAAAAGCAGGAAAGTATGACTAAGAGTCAAATAAACACACCGGACTTAATAATCAACCGTATTCCCCAGCAACGGCGCCAAAATTTGATAACGCTCAAAGTACCACTCCAATTAAGAAGCGTAAGCGATCGTTGTCAAATATAGAACCCAACAAAGGTTGGGGTCGATCCCATAGAGAATATGGTGAGAATTAAGTCGTTAGTGTATCAGTTGACTAATAGTCAATAGCTTCCGGTAAATAGGGTGGTTTTGTGTGAACAATGTGTAAACAAAACGAACAATAATGTATGAGATATAATCAGTAGGAGAATGAACTAGGGAAGTGTTTACCATGGCGTTGGTAACAATGTCGATTCTAAGCTTAGCCGGGTTCTTTCTTTATGTATGTCACGATGTGATTGAATTAATGGTATCATCTAAACGTTTCTCAACCAAATAGACGAATTTACTTTTCAATTCTCTCGAACTTGAAAAGGTGTGCTTTTAGATTTCAATCCTAAACATCAAGTAGATTAATCTAGTTACAGCATTAATCATAAGACGAGAGTTAGTAGTCTCGAATCCTCGTCGTTAATCAAGTTTCCCGGTTTTAATCTCTTTACTCAAGCAAATTTAAACCTAGGCATGTTCTAATGTTTCCAACCACTAGAAAACGTTAAATAATGAATGATTAACAACGTGACAACATATATATTGAACCCGACGCTACCCGGAATCTATCTTGCTACTTTTGCCATGGCTCCCACAACCCTAGTTGTGGGAGGTTTAGTTAATCATGCTTGTAGAAGAATAGAAGAAAGTCATATTCATAATAAAGAAAAGAGATCCTTACAATATGGTGAAAACAATCTTCAATTATTCCAAGAACAAGAAAACAAGATCCCAAGAACAAATCAAGAACACGAATTCAAGAAGTAGAATAACGTGTTTCTTGCTCTCCACTTTGACTAAATCTCTCCTAAAACTATTGGGAGAACTATTGTAAAAAGCTTCACAAATAAAATAAACCTAACATAGGGTATTTATAGGAGTCTAGGAAACAAATCCCAAAAAATGCTCGGATTCAGCGTCGCAGACTGCCCAGGTGTGACGGCCAGGCTGACGGACCGTCACTGGCTTGACGGACCATCGCCTGAACCGTCACCACTAGGCAGTGGTGCTGCCTTGGTGTGACGATTTGGGTGACGGACCGTCACACCCTTGACGGACCGTCGCTTGAACCGTCACTCTTATCCAGAATGCTCTTTTTCGCGTATTTCCTTCCGTTTCCATGTTTGTCTCCATTTCCTGAAAATACAACATAAAAACATCAAAAACGACAACGGTTGCTTGAAAACGTACGATTGTTCTTAGTTTAAAGGAGTCGAAAGTGCCGTAGAATGGGGGCACATCAGTTGTCGAATTGAATGGCATAAAGTACACCTTGTTATATTATCTAGGGATCTTGCCGCTCTTGTGAGGTATTGATAGCTTCGTCTTGTTATTATTAGCTGTTGTTTTGGCAGAGATTTATACCAACCCCTTTGAGGCTTCAATTGAGAGGTTTGTTAAGGTCATCCTTCTTCTTGGCATGTTCCTTTATAGTCCATAGTGTGATAAGACTGGCCTAGTGTCGATGAATGACTTGTTGCCATAGTTCTTCATGTTGGCCATTTGAGTAGATTACTACATCTTTTGTAGATCCCCTTTTCCTTTGTTTGCGATCAAGCTCTATAAATGACTTAGACTTGCTTATAGGTCGTATACAAAAGGTCGTATATTGTATACGCCCGCTTGTGTTTCTTGGGGCTATGTTACTTGTCGGTTTGCCTCTTATGAAATAGTATTGGCTACTACAGATCGTAAGTTGTATGGCTAGTATAATATAGATGAGCTATTTATATCCGTAGTGATTGATTGTGTTGGCTGCAAGAGTAGGTAAATTTACCCTTTATCGGGATTCTTACAGAATATATAGCGACCTCGTTCTAGACACGACTTAGATTACTTGTATAGTTACTTGTAGCTTATTATGTGGATTTACTATTTACCTGTGGGGCTATGTGTGGCTGCCTTTGGGGCTATGTACATTAGCATGATTACCTTGCACGAGATCTAAGGTTTAGTATATGTATGACCCTTGTGGGATGGGATTTTTCTAAGTTGTACTCTTATCATGTAGTTCCTTGGCTCTAGTTAATAATGATGTTTGAGGCATAGACAATTCTCAACACGTAAGAAATGCATTTTATTATAGATGCTATTGACTTTGAGGCTAGTGTGCCACCGTAGAGTCTTTCGTAGAAATTCTAAATTCGCGTTATCCTGCTATAAGTTGATTAAAAAGATGTGCTAGGGCTAGTCCCTTGTTTCAATAAGTTTTCCCAAAGCTTATAGAACAACAAAGCTTGTTGTTGTAGTCGAATTACTAATAGCCTTATATGACTTGGTTGGCTACTTTACTAGATATAGTCATCTCTCGCGGGGATTCCTATTCTACTAATAGTGACCCCAAGCTTAGATATGACTAAGAGACTATTCGTATAGGCCGCTTATAACTACATTGCTTGTCTTCGGGCCATTTGATTGTTTGTTGTTGCCCTCGGGGCAATTATAGTTAGCTATAGAGATATGATTGGTGACTTAAGGGCTATATGCATGTTACCTAAGGGGCTATTAATATGAGTTGAAGCCTACAGGCTATTTCGATCGCCTTCGGGGCTATAGTAAAGCCTATGGGTAATTTGATTGTCTTAGGGGCTATAATGAAGCTTGTTCACTCACAGGCTATAATGGTTGCCTAAAAGGGGGCTATATTAAGGTTTCAGGCCAAAAAGTTGCCTTCGGGTCTAAAATGAAGCCAATGCGCTATTATGGTTACCAACCGGGTTATAGTGAGGCATGTTCACTTACATACCACTTGATTGCCTAAGAGGGCTACATGTTGATGCCTACGGGGATATGTTTATGCCTAAGAGGGATATCTGATACCTACGGGGCAATGTTAATGCCTAACAGGGCTATAGGATGCCTATGGGGCTATTATGATATATAAAGTGCCTAATGGTCTACTAGGATATAACAATTACGTTCGGGGCTATATAAAGAATGCCTAAAAGGAACTATTATGAAATACAACATGCCTAATGGGCTACTAGACATAACGATGGCCTTCGGGGCTAGATGTAAAGTGCCTGAGGGGCAATTGAGATATAATGACTGCCTACGGGGCTAGGGGACTACCAATAGGGGTATATAGACTGAATTGGCACCTCTCGGGCTTATAGGGGCCTGGGTAGGTGATCTTGTTTGCTGCTTGTACCTGTCGTGCTTATGGAGGCCGGTGAGGTTATTGTTTGATTATTACATAATGATTTGTGTCAGGAGTAGTTAGGCTGTATTATAATGATTATTGGTCTTCTTCCCTGAGTGCTTCATTATTTGATGATATTAGTTAGCTCGATTCGAGAAGCGGGCTGCTCAGTTAGTTATGGTTTGTAAGGTTTAAGTCAAGGAAATGTAAGTACATTAAGACTAACCTCCAACTCCCTACTTGAGTATTTACAGTACTTATGATATCAATCTTAGGTATTTATAGATTCAGGAGCAGGTAAGTATGCCCGGGTTATCTTTTGACTCCTCTTTTGATTACTTAATGCATTTATAATATAAGTTTTAGTTATTCATTCACTTTACATACTCGGTACATTATTTCGTACTAATACCCCGAGCCTGGAGTCGTTGCATCCATGCATGTAGGTCCCTAGCAATGATCAGACATACCTGTTGAGTAGCAGCCGAGTTTTAAGTAGATTGATTGAATCCTTTACTTCTAGGTGTCGCTAGAGTCTCAAAGGTTTGCCTGTTTTACCATTTATAGCTTTTGGGTAGGCCTGGGCCTTATCCCACCAAACATTATATTCATAGAGGCTTGAAGACTAGTTTGTTGGGTTGTATAGATCCGTTGTTAGCCAGTTGGGCCTTGTTGTGATTGTTGATGATTTAGCGGTTGTTGGCCTAGATGATATTGCATTGCATTTATGCTTTTATAGATATCATGGTAGCCTCGACATCCTTAACAGGACTAGTATGCTTTTTGTTTACTACTTTATATCAACTGTTGGGAATAGCTATTTTCTTTGTAGAGCTATTGACAGGGGCCTCGCCGATTGAGGGCTTATTTTTAAGCCGAGATATACTTGTTGGTTTTATTGATTGCGTGTGGCTTCCATATGCCATTGGCAAATGGTTCAGTAAGGTTGGCTCGGGCCTAAGTTTTGGCATCAGGTACCAGTTATGCCACCCGAGTTTGGGGCGTGACAAACATGATATCAGAGCAATGTCGTATCTTAGGGAGTCTGGAAGTGGTGTCTAGTAGCGTGTTGCTTATGCGTGTGTTGTGCACTACACTTATAATTAGGAGGCTACAAGACATTTTGTAGTGGTTACCTTTCATTTATCTTTTATATCGTGCTAAAGAGTTGAGTCCTAAGAGTAGAGTATCAAATTCGTGCTTTGAGATTCGTGATTGTTATGGGAGGTGAATTCCTGTTTAGGGGATCATATCATTTCTAAGGAAGGAGTTGCTTCTATTGAGGTAAGATTGAATTTCTGTTATGAGTTTGTGTCAATAACGTCCATGTGGGGCTTGATGAATTTCAGGTATATTCTAGTGTCCTTGTGAGGCATGTAGCTTATTTTCTGGATTGTTTTGTAGATGTGGTATAGTTCAATGTACAGGGGAGGTTCTGCCAAAAATTTGAGAAGTTCCTAACCCTACTCGTGCATCCGATTTCACATTCGAGGATGAATGTTCTTAAAGGCGGAAGGATGTAACACCCCAGGTGTTTAACATTGTCCTTCGTCCCGTATCGAAGGGTTACGAGCCTAAATTTGAGAATTTTACTCAACACCATGCATGTTTGAATTTTATTTATTATTATATAAGATAGACATTATTCGAAATGATTTTTCATGTTTAGTAATATATGCAAAGATTAGGTGTATTTTACCTCAAATTTATGCAATATCTGACAATATTTGTGATTTGGAACCATACAAAGAGTAAATGAATAAAGGAGAGTAGGGTGTTGATAACACCACAGTTATGTGGGAGCTTAGCAAAAGTGAAGAAGGTGAGTAATTATAGTACTCATAAATTATGAAATAAGTTACTATGATTATAGTATTATATATATGTTTTAATTGTATTGAAGAATGCATTTTAGGAGCTTGCATGTGACTAGGAGTTGTATAAGTACACATGTCTACTATATGTTCAAAAGGCAACTAAAAAGGTTTAAACAATGAATTTAAAAAGTTGTTATGCAAAAATGTTGTCTCTATCCTTTCATTTAAAGATGTTTTAAGTTGAGAGATAAAGATAAGAATATTATGTGATTAACTAGTGGGTCACTCCACATGTGTTGGTAATGACCTCTCCACATATAGGAGCAGAATAGGAAGGTCCTTGAAGTATACATATATATGGACAATTTAGTATCCATGCTTGTGATTTAAATCCTCTGTAAGTGTCGGCTTCTAAATTTTAAGTGCAAGGTGGTGCTTGACATCATCTAGAGAGAGTCTTTAGCTGTTGTTTATTCATTTCCTGGTTGAAGAAAAAACGCAGCAGTTGTTGCAACATTTTGGACTTGCAACGAGAAACAAAGCCGTAAGGTTTCCAAAAACAAATCTTTCCCAATCAGTCCATCTCCAAGCTTTTGAGGAAACATTTGTCGAGGTATTTTTATGGGGTGAAACCTAAGGGTTTGATTGTGAACGATAAAGAATTTTCAATTATGGGCATCAGCGGCATGACATAAGAGAGGTAGTCCGGGACTAAGGTATATAAAGGTTTTTCCTTTCTTATCTTGGCATGATTCTTTGATGTTAGAGGTTTCAAATTTATCGTGCTTTGAAAGAGCTATTTGTAGAGCTTTTGATTTGGTATGTTGCTGTATATCTCTTGTAGAGTTATTCCTTGGCATGAGCTCATATTTGGTAGTATCGGTTTTGGGTCAAGTCGGAAGTAGCAACTACATATGTAATTTTGTTGATAGACCGACTTGAGGTGAGCATATCTCCCAATTTATAAAGAGTCAGAGAGCCTATTATATATCAAATTAAAGATCTTTGAGTCTAGTTTCTGGAACATCAAACCGTTCGTCCATAAGACATTAAAATAAGAAGTTATGACCATTTTACCCCAAAATGTCCGAGAAGAACAGGAAGGGCCAAAATTATTATAAAGTTGCATTTTGACGGAGTTATGATGTAGTACCGATGGTGGGTCCTTCTAATAACTTACCTAGTTTATATTTTAAAGATTTTGTTGAGGTAATCTCCCTCCGATAACCCTCCTTCGTAATTCCACGTTCTAGAATCAGTTTTATAGATTTTAGAGTCACGAAGCAGTATTTTGGATACCGTGACTCTTGAAAGACCTTTTCCTAATTAAGTTGGGTCATTATTATTGTATATTATTGATGTTAAGGTGTTTGAGGGACTGATGGATTTGTTCCCTTTTTTCAGAATGGTGTTTGACGGTTGTCAAATTTAACGGCATAAAGTACACCTTGTTATATTTTCTCGGGAGCTTGCCGCTCTTGTGAGATATTGATAGCTTCATCTTGTAATTAATAGCTGTTGTTTTGGCGGAGATTTATACCAACCCCTTTGAGGCTTCAATTGAAAGGTTTATTAAGGCCATCCTTCTTCTTGGCATGTTTATTTATAGTCCATAACGTGCTAAGGCTGGCTTAGTATCGATGAAAGACTTGTTGTCATAGCTCTCCATGTTGTCCATTTGAGTAGATTACTACATCCTTACTAGATCCCCTTTTTCTTTGTTAGCGACCGAGCTCTATAAATGACTTAGACTTGCTTATAGGTCGTATATAGTATATGCCCGCTTGTATTTCTTGGGTCTATGTTACTTGTCGGTTTGCCTCTTATAAAATAGTATTGGTTACTGCAGATCGTAAGCTCTATGGCTAGTATATTATAGATGAGCTATTTATAGCCATAGTGGTTGATTGTGTTGGCTGCCAGAGTAGGTAAATTTACCCTTTATCGGGACTCTTACTCTATAGATGGCGACCTCGTGCTAGACACGACTTAGATTACTTGTATAGTTACTTGTAGCTTATTATGTGGCTTTACTATTTTCCTTTGGGGATACATGTGGCTGCCTTTGAATCTATGTGAATTTGCGTGTTATCCTGCACGAGATTTAAGGTTTAGTATATCTATGAACCTTGGGGAAGGGATTTGTCTAAGTTGTACTCTTATCATGCAGTTCTTTTGGTCTACTAACAATGATGTTTTAGGCATAGACGATACTCAGCACGTAACAAATGAATTTGATTATAGCATCTATAGATTTTGATTCTAGTGTTCCACCATAGAGTATTTCATAGAAATTCTAAATTCGCGTTATCCCGCTAGAAGTTGATGAAAAATGTGTGCTAGAGCTAGTCCCTTATTTTCACAAGTTTTCCTAAAATTTATAGAACAACAAAGCTAGTTGTTGTAGCCGAATTACTCATAGCCTTATGTGACTTAGTTTGATACTTGACTTGATATACTCATCCCTCGTGGGGATTCATGTTCTATTATTAGTGACCCCGAGCTTAGATACGACTAAGAGACTATTCGTATAGGTCGCTTATAGCTATATTGCTTGTCTTCGGGCCATTTGATTGTTTGTTGTTACTCTTGGGGCGATTATAGTTAGCTACAGAGATATGATTAGTGCCTTAGGGGAAATATGCATGTTGCCTAAGGGGCTATTAAAATGATTTAAAGCCTACGGGATATTCCGATCGCCTTCGGGGCTATAGTAAAGCCTACATGCTAATTTGATTGCCTGAGGGGCTATAATGAAGCTTGTTCACTCATAGGCTATAATGTTTGCCTAAAAGGATCTATATTAAGGCTTCAAGCCAAACAGTTGCCTTCGGGGCTAATATGAAGCTAATGGGCTATTATGGTTACCTATGGGGTTATAGTGAGGCCTTTTCACTTACGGGCTACTTAATTGCCTAAGAGAGCTACATGTTGATGCCTACGGTGGTTTGTTTATTCCTAAGATGGCTATGTGATGCCTACAAGGCAATGTTGATGCCTAAGAGGGATATAGGATGCCTATGGGGCTATTATGATATATAAAGTGCCTAATGGGCTACTGGGACATAACAATTGCCTTCGGGGCTTTATAAAGAATTCCTAAATGGGACTGTTATGAAATACAATGTATCTAATGGGCTACTAGACATAAAGATGGCCTTCGGGGCTAGATGTAAAGTGCCTAAGGGGCAATTGAGATATAATGACTTCCTACGGGGCTAGGGGACTACCAATAGGGTTATATAGACTGAATTGGCACCACTAGGTCTTATGGGGGCCTGGGTATGTGGTCTTGTTTGCTATTTGTACCTGTTGTGCTTATGGGGGCCGTTTAGGTTACTATTTGATTATTACGGAATGATTTGTGTCAAGAGTAGTTAGGCTATTTTATGACTATTATTGATCTTCTTCCCCGAGTGCTTCATTATTTGATGATATTAGTTAGCTCAATTCGAGAAGCGAGCTGCTTAATTAATTATGGTATGTAAGGTTTAAGTCAAGGGTAGGTAAGTACATTCTGACTGACCTCGACTCCCTAATTGAGTATTTACCGTACTTATGATATCAATCTTAGCTATTTATAGATTCAGGTGCAGGTAAGTATGCCCGGGTTATCTTTTTACTCCTCTTTTGATTGCTTACATCATTTATAATATCAGTTTCAGTCATTCATTTTACTTTACATACTCTGTACATTAATTCGTACTGACGCCCCAAGCCTGGAGGCGCTGTATTCATGCCTGCAGGTCCCTAGCAACGATCAAATAGACTTGTTAAGTAGGAGCAAAATTTTAAGCAGATTGGTTGACTCATTTTCTTCCAGGGGTCACCAGAGCCTCAGAGGTTTGCCTGTCTTACCATTTATATCTTTTGGGTAGGCCAAGGCCTCGTCCTTCCAAGCATTATATCCATAGAGGCTTGCAGACTAGTTTGTTGGGTTTTATTGCTCCGTTGTTGGCCAGTTGGGCCTTATTGTGATTGTTGATGATTTAGCGGTTTTTGGCCTAGCTGATATTTCATAGAATTTATGCTTTTTTAGATATCATGGTGTCCTTGACGGCCCAAACAAGACTTTTATGCTATTTGTTTACTGCTTTATATAAACTGTTGCGAATAACTATTTTCTTTTTAGATCTATTGACAGGGGCTTCGCCGACCTAGGGCTTATTTTTAAGTCGAGATATCCTTGTTTGTTTTATTGATTGTGTATGGCTGCCATGCACCATTGAAAAATAGTTCAGTAAGGTCGGGTCGAGCGTAAGTTTTGGCATCAAGTGCAAGTTGCGCCCCCCGAGGTTGGAGCGTGACAACAATGCGAAGGTATTTTTCATGATCTTCACTATTCATTGAATATCTTAAAATATCATTTATAAAGACAATCCCAAATTGATCAAGATATTGCTTAAATACTCGATTCATTAGATCCATGAACAACGCAGGAGCATTCATTAACCTGAATGGAATCACCAAAAATTCATAAATACTGTATCGAGTTCTAAAGGTAGTTTTTGGTACGTCATGATCTCTTACCCGCAGTTGGTAATACCAAAACCTCAAATAAATTTTTGAAAATAAAGTAACACCCTTCAGTTGGTAAAATAAATCATCAATCCTAGACACTGGATAGTTGTTCTTGATTGTTATCTTTTTCAATTGTCTATAGTCAATGCAATGCCTAAGTGTGACATCTTTCTTCTTTGCAAATAAGACAGGTGCTCCCCAAGGATAAACACTAGGACAGATAAAACCTTTCTCAAGAATTTCTTGCAATACCACTTTCAACTACCTCAATTCTGCTGGAGCCAATCTATAGGAGTGCTAGAAATAAGAGTAGTTCCAGGAATAAGCTCTATCAGAAATTTAACTCCTCTTTCAGGAGGAAACCCGAGAAAATTTTCATGAAAATAACACACCATAGGTATTCCCTTGAGGCTAGGACTCTCTAAATGTGTATCAACAATATGAACAAGATAGACATCATAGCCTTGATGAATCATATTTCTTGCCAAGACTGCCAAAATAATATTAGATGTTAATGATCTTTCACCATGAACAATAATATGCGAAAATGTAGGGTCTTTAAAAGTCATACCCTTTGACCTACAATCAACTATTGCATGGTATTTATAAAGCCAATCCATCTCGATAATAACATCAAAGACTTGGAAAGGAATTTCAATCAAATCAGCAGGGAAGACTAGATTGTGAATCATGAAGGGACAATCTTGATAAATCTAATTACAAAATACGTGATGACCCAAAGGACTTTCGATAAGAACATCATAGTTAAGTCTCACAGATTTAACATTTTCATGAAAAATAAGTGATGAGCAAATATAGGAGTGTGTAGAACTAGGATCAAATAGTGTAACAACACATAATCCAAATAAGTGAAATTTACTGACAACCATGTTCGGTCCATCTTGGTCATCCCTCTGTCTCATGGCATAAGCTCGTGTAGTTGCTCTTGACCCACTAACTTTATTAGATCAACTTAGACCCGCTGTTTGTGTGGTTCTAGATCTTTCACCTCTATTTCTTTGAGGAGGATTAGTAGTATGTTTCTAAACTGAGCCTTCAGTACACAGAGAAGGAACATGGTTAGGATTAGGAAAATCCTTAACCTTATGATCAAAGCCCCATAATAGAAACATGCACCATAAGTGTCACGCCTCAAGCCTACACCCTGGACACGACAGGGTGCTTAGAGTCACAAGTGACTCTAAGCTAACCTATGGCTTGGCATACTACTGTGATAAAAACTGAAAGATAATGGGAAAGCTAAAACATGTGATGAGCTCTTGAAAAATACTATAATAAAATGAACTTTCTTAAACTGAAATACAAAGTCATTTGAAAACTAATACAATTAATTAACTGACTGTCAATGAAGACTCTACTAACAATGACTACTGTTAGCCAGGACATGACCCCAACTATCTCTAATCAATGTATAAGAACTGAAATAACTGTTATAGCTACTAACTGACAGGAGTTCCCGAGTACGGAGAACTCGTTCCCTGCTGATTGCAAGTTGCGATTTGTCTTATGTTGATCCTAGGAGCTAGCATTGAAACTTACATCATAAAATGATACAATTATAAGAAAAGTATACGGTCAGTATTTTGAATGTACTAAGCATGTGAGATAATGAACTAACTTTAAAATCAGAAATATGTTTATAATAAAATCATGGCTGAAAATTGGACTAAGTATAAACGTATATGAATGCATAAGTCAAAACTATCAAACATGTGCTCTTTTACTTAAAAGAGTATAAAATATTTCTTAACTGTAAACTGTGAGATATATAGACTATAAGATAACTAAGCATGCTAAAAATATTGATAAGCTATTTAAAACTATAAATTGAATATATAGTACTGTCACCCCCCGAGCCTACACCCTAGACGTAACACGGAACCTGAGATCACAAGTGATCCCAAAATAACCCTTCTTGCTGGCATAATTCATGAGCAACTAAATAGAAATAGATAAACTGAATAATATTAAGAGGAAGCTGAAACATATGATGGGCTCTTGAAGAGTACTGTAATAAACTAAAGTTTTATAAACTAAAATTCAACTAATTTGAAAAATGATACAACTGACAGACTAACTGTCTATGAAGCCTCTACTAACACTGACTATGGTTAGCCGGGACATGACCCCCAACTATCTCTAATCAATGTATAACAACTAAAATAACTGCTATAACTACTAATTGACTAGAGTTCCCAGAAAGGAGAACTCGTTCCGTGCTGACTAGAAGTTGCGAGTTGTCTGACCATGATCCTTGGAGATAGCACTAAAACATGCATCATCAAAAGGATGCAGCATAAAAATATATGTGATCAGTACTTTGAATGTACTGAGTATGTGAGATAATGCACTGACTTTGAAAACATGAGAAAACGTGTATATACTAGAAATATACATGAAAGCTGGACTAAGTATGGATATCTAAGAATGCATAAGTCAACACTGTAAAACATGGGATCTTTTACTGAAGAGTATAAAATGTTTCTGAGTTGTAAACTATGAGATACATAGACTATGAGATAACTAAGGATGCTAGAAATATTGATGAGCTGTTTAAAAACTGAAAGTTCAATCTGTAGTACTCATGCCAAAATATGATATGCACAAAATCTGAAATGTAAGGATATTCTAAAAAATGTATTTAAAAGCTATAACATTGAACTGAGGGCCTAGCACACAACTGCCGAGTCTAATTTTGTGGGAGATTCTGTTAACCGACGTAAACCATGTTAGATAAATGTGGATTCTGATGTATACGCCCCATCGAGAGGATCCAATATACCTTGCCAGGGTATAAAGGCATGGCTGATGTGATCACTGGTTCTGAGGCCCAACTGAGGGGCTAAATAACCTACAAAGGAACGTAGTTCTGGGACTTTAGGTACGCTGAACCTTAGTCCAACTAGGTTCTAAGTACTGCTCCCAAACTGAATACTGATAGCTCATTTAAAACTAAAATTCTTGAATGCTACATTAGAACCTAATTAATCTATATAATTTCTTAAAGACTGTATAACTGAAAATCATTCATAAAGCATGTGGACATATCTAGATGTTATACTAATCATGAAGCTTACTAAGTTCGTAATCGTTGATGGCATATCTTGATAGTCCATATTTAAAATATATTCTTGTAAAACATACTGAAGGTAAATTGAAGCCCGCTAAATCATGCATAGTTCTTTCTTACTAAAATAACAGGATTGAAAATCATGCATACTTATGTACACTGAATGGTGACAATCTGAGATGAGCTCTGAAGGAGAAGTTAACTCATGAGAAGTTTCAAAGAGAACCTGTAGACTGGAAACTGACTAATTTCATGCTTGAAAATTAATTTAGGTTAAATTCTAAAGAAAACTCATTCTCATGAAAATACTAAAATTCTAGGCTAAATTCTTGATTTCTTAAAGTTCTTAAAAAAGCTCATGTCAGTCACTTAAAACATGGTGCAAATCTTCTAGAATAAGATATAAATTATGTAGAAACCATAAGGACTGAATTTTGTAAAATTTAACATGATTAGGTAAGAACCCTAGTTTCACAACTTGAAAAATCATATGAAAATCTAATTTTTTTGGCATAAGGGCGAACTAAACCCTTACTGAATACCCACATACCTGAAAATGAGATCCTTGTTGAAATATTTGGGCTTGGAGCCTGAAGTTAAAGAACCCTAACTTGGATGAAGAATGATCAAGAAATCTTTTCTTGAAGTTCTTGAATTCGTTTCTTGGAATCCTGTGGTCAAGGGATAGGATTTCTATCAATAATTTGAAATTTGATGGCGGAATTTGATTTGGAAATTTTGAAATCCTTAGAGAAAGACTTACCTTGATGAAGGAGGAGGATATGATGAGATAAAATACGTTCTAGGTCTGAAAGAATGGTAAAAGAATGAAGAAAAATGGATTAAAACCGACTTGAAAAGGTCCTCGTTGGGCCCGTGTGATTCGACATGCGACTGCACGTGGAGATCAGCACGTCGCATGTGATTCGCAGTTGCTTCCAAAAAGTTGGAAAAATTTCTCCGATGTGCGTTTGGACGTGTGATTCGCACTTGAGGTTGTGCGTCTCGCATTTCATTTCATACTTAATTTTCAGACTGTCAGTTGTACTAAAATGGTCATAACTTTTTACTCTGGACTAGTATTAATGCATGGTTGGTGACGTTGGAAAGAAGACTCAAAGACCTTTAATTTGACAAGTACTAGGCCACCCAACTCTGTATATTCTAGGAGTAATGGTTGTTTGAAGTTTACCCTAGCTTAGTCTTTCATGGAAACTTCTTTGGGTGTGGTGCTTTCAACATAACTTCTTGATAGGAGTTTCTTATGACCATGATTCACATCAAATGTACCCACCACACTATGGAAATGATAATTACACTCATTTAAATGGTTTAGGTCTTAGATTAGAATCCTAAGGGTATTATAATATCTCCCCCTTGGGATCATTCATCCTTGAATGAAGGCTAACTAGGCTGAGTGGGTAGGGAAAGAGCTGCAATCCCACCAAATGAGTACTAAAAGCAAATTTTTAGCTGACATGGTAACTGATTTTTAACTGAAATATGAGTTGAGCTAAATTCGTGAGACTTGTATGCATACTGAGAGCATAAGAACACTGATGGAATATGAAACTGAATATTCAACATGATAAATGGTCTGTGTTGAGAGTAAGGACTTAGCTGAATCTTATTGAGAATAAATGCCTTCTTAGAATTTGCGATTAAGTGAAAGGAACATAAAACTGAGAGGAGTAACTATATTCGAAGACTATTCTCTCTTAACTGAACTTAGTGCCAAGGACTGAACTCAATGTAGGGCCTTCTGGCCTTAGAAATGATTATCGGCAGGTCTGAACTGATCTGATAAGAGGAGTCTACTATCTGGCTAGCTAAAGCTGCTAGACATAGGGTATGCCCACCCTGGGCACAAAATGAGAACAAGACTATTCCCGCCTTAAACAATGCGGTTGACCACCTTTAAGGTTAGGAATACCTTTTTAACTATACTAAACTAAAATTCTCACCTATGCACATATAGATGCTGAGGTGTGAGTCTAACCACCTTCTTTCACCACGTTCAATCCTATCTCGACTGAGTCTCTTGCATCTGGAGTTATCTCCCAAGAATGATATTCGTCCTTATCACGAAAATCAACTAACTTTGAGATCTTAATTAATGGGTCACTAGTCGCGCAAAACAAAGGCCCACATAAATTTCATCATGACATTAAAGCGTACTACTATGATCATCTTATGATTTCTTTGTAGCTGACACTATCTGAGACTTTTATCCTCTTCCCTATCATATCTAGAAGCTGAAACTTCAAGAACTTCTACAAATAGACATACTAAAAATTTTCATCTAACAATTACACATGAATGATCCTTACCTCGTAACTCATCCACACTTACAAGCTAAGGTGGAACCAGTACACCAAAAAGGAAAAATCTACTACTTCCATCTACTCTACTACTTAGCTCCCTCAACTAACACCTATGACAATATAGGCCAATATCACAGAAGGAGTAAAGTAGCAGCATGATCATCACGCATAAAAGAATACTGATCAGTCTTGACTTATACTTAGCGTGACCTAGCCCTTCAAAATGAGGTCTGAGAAGTTAAGTGCAAGGTCCTGAGTGTCTATCATTCTTTACATATGAGGCATTGTTAGAGTAAGGAAATCATAAGCACAAACTATTCAAGAAATCTGGTCTGAGCATATACATGATGTAACATGGTTTCACTATCCATCAAGGCATATCTTAAAGATTGGACTGAGTACATAGAACTGATCATACTGTGAGGCATGAGTTTACATAAATAATTAGTCTCTTGGCATAAAGCTTGAATTTATAGAATCGTAGAGTAAGACTAGAATCGCTGTCTAAGGTAATTTTTTTTATTCTAGGAGTTGAGCATGAACATGAATCTGTATGAAGTGCATGAACTTTTTCATGAGTATGGAACAAATACATCTGAGTATAGTGTCATTTTGACTAAAGTGCTAGGAAATTGGCTGGAATAAGAGTGGGTCGATATCCCATCATAGCCCTTTCTAGAATTATATACTACTTGAGTCATAAGGCTCGAGTTGGTTCTTCATTCTATCATCTCCCCCTTAGCTCAAAAGTAACCCTTCATAGGTCTACAAATCTCTCTCCCATCTAGGCTAAAATCCATTGACTCTTGTAAGGTTGGGGTATCACTGTACTCATGGACGCTAAACTCTCCCCGATAGGCTATAACTGAAGATGCTAAACCCTTGCTAGGTCTTCTCTTGAGGCATCTGTTAGCTTCCTCTTTACCCTTAATGATATCACTAGAGGACTCATAATATTATTAGCACACCTAGTCACTTCTTCTAACACTTAGCAATCTGGCCTTTGCTTCTTCATCTACTAACATCACATCTCTAAGTTTAAATCCACCCAAATCAACTGAATCAAAAACCACACTAAGGGACTTCAACATTGTCTACCTATAATCTCTTGAATTCGTCTGTACGAACACCCTCTAATATACACCTAGCCTTCTCCATAAATAACAACCCAAGAATTCTAAACTAGTCACACATTGCACCATGGAATCTTTGAATATAATGCAAAAGCATACTACTCAGGGTACACATCTACCTTTCTACTATTCAAGGATCTTCTTCTCCTAGAACTAGGGTCATTCTACTACTTATCACCCATAGCAGCTCAATTCGCACATTCTCTTGAGTGGCTATATTATCTAAGTGCTTAGAGAACCATACTTTTCAGCTAAGGCACTATTCATGGTACAGTTTCAAGAAGAGGGTCTGAGAAAACATTCTATTCTAAGCTCACCTTTCATGAGTGAAAGAGGCTACATGCCTTTGAATCAATGGACATAACTCACTAGTGGGCTCTTCTCAAGCCCTTGTGCAGTCTCTTAACCTCTTTGATGACTCTATCTGAGAGAATCTCACAGATAAGAATTTGAACTTAACTATTTCTGCCACCTCGAAGATGAGGCATGATTGGAAGAATTGGAGAAACATATGAATCTATATACGCTTCATAAGGAACAGTTCAACTGCATGATTTGGAGTATGAAAGAAGGGAAATATTTCCAAAATACCTTGTAGCCTCTTGATTATAAGTGTGGTGCACAACACACCCATAAGCAAGACTCTACTAGACATGGCTTCATAGACACCCTAGGACACTTGAACTTTGTGCTCTGATACCAAGTTTGTCATGCTCTGAGCCTACACCCTAGACGTAACACGGGACCTTAGACCACAAGTGATCCCAAGATAACCCTTCTTGCTGGCATAATTCATGAGCAACTAAATAGAAATAGATAAAATGAAGAATATTAAGTGGAAACTGAAACATATGATGGGCTCTTGAAGAGTACTGTAATAAACTAAAGTTTCATAAACTGAAATGCAACTCATTTGAAAAATGATACAACTGACTAACTAATTGTCTATAAAGGCTCTACTAACACTGACTATGGTTTGCCCCGGGACATGACCCTCAACTATCTCTAATCAATCTATAAAAACTGAAATAACTGCTATAACTACTAACTAACTAGAGTTCCCGAAAAGGAGAACTCATTCCTTGCTGACTGGAAGCTGCGAGTTATCTGACCATGATCCTGGTAGCTAGCACTAAAACCTGCATCATCAAAATGATGCAGAACAAAAAGGTATGTGATTAGTACTTTGAATTTATTGAGTATGTCAGATAATGCACTAACTTATAAAACATGATAAAACATGTATATACTAGAAATATAACTGAAAGCTGGACTAAGTATGGATATCTGAGAATGCATAAGTCAACACTGTAAAACATGGGATCTTTTACTGAAGAATATAAAATGTTTCTTAGTTGTAAACTGTGATATACATAGACTATGAGATAACTAAGCATGCTAGAAATATTGACTAGCTGTTTAAAAACTGTAAGTTGAATCTGTAGTACTCAGGCCCAGACATGATATGCACAAAATCTGAAATGTAAGGATATTTTGAAAAAAATATAATTTAAAAGCTGTAAAACTGAACTGAGGGCCTAGCACACAACTACTGAGTCTAATTCTGTGGGAGAGTCTGTTAACTGACATAAACCACGTGAGCTAAATGTGGAGTCCAATGTATACGCCCCATCGAGAGGACTCAATATAACTTGTCAGGGTATAAAGGCATAGCTGATGTGATCACTGGTTCTGAGGCCCAACCGAGGGGCTAAATAATCTACGGAGGCACGTAGTTCTTGGACTTTAGGTAAGCTGAACCTGAGTCCAACTCAGTGCTAAGTACTGCTCCAAAACTGAATACTAATAGATGATTTAAAACTGAAGTTCTGGAATGCTACATCAGAACCTAATTAATCTAGATAATTTCTGAAAGACTGTATAACTGAAAATCATTCATAAAGCATGTGGACATATCTAGATGTCATACTAATCATGAAGCTTACTGAGTTCGTAATCATTGATTACATATCTTGATAGTCCATATTTAAAATATATTCTTGTATAACATACTGAAGGTAAATTGAAGCCCGCTAAATCATGCATAGTTCTTTCTTACTAAAATAACTGGATTGCAAATCATATATACTTATGTAGACTGAATAGTTATAATATGAGCTGAGCTCTGAAGGAGAAGTTAACTCATGAGAAGATTCAAAGAGAACCTGTAGACTGGAAACTAACTAATTTCATGCTTGAAAAATAATTTAGGTTATATTCTAAAGAAAACTCATTCTCATGAAAATACTAAAATTCTAGGCTAAATTCTTGACTTCTTAAAGTTCTTGTAAATGCTCATGTGAGTCACTTAAAACATGGTTCAAATCTTCTAGAATAAGCTATAAATTATGTAGAAACCATAAGGACTGAATTCTATAAAATTTAGCATGATTAGGTAAGAACCCTAGTTTCACAACTTGAAAAATTATATGAAAATCTGAAATTTTGGGCATAAGGGCGAACTAAATCCTTACTGAATACCCACATACCTAAAAGTGAGATCCTTGCTAAAATCTTTGGGTTGGAGTCTGAAGTTGAAGAACCCTAACTTGGATAAAGAATGATTTGCAATCCAGTAAAGATTTGCTAAAATCTTTGGGTTGAATTCGTTTCTTGAAATCCTATGGTCAAGGGTTAGAATTTCTATCAATAATTTGAAATTTGATTTTGAAAATTTTAAATCCTTAGAGAAGGACTTGCCTTGATGAAGGAGGAGGATATAAGGAGAGAAAATATGTTCTGGGTCTGAAAGAATTCTTCCAGAAAGTTGGAAAAAATTTTCCGATATGCGTTTGGACATGAGATTCGCACATAGGGTTGTGCGTCTCGCATGTCATTTCGCACCTAATTTCCAGACTTTCAGTCAAAACTAAAATGGTCATAACTTTTTACTCTAGACTTGTATTAATGCACGGTCAATGGAGTTTGAAAAATGACTCAAAGACCTTTAATTTGGTGGGTACTAGGCCACCCAACTCTATATATTCTATTAGTAATGGCTGTTTGAAGTTGACCCAAGCTTAGTCTTTCATGGAAACTTCTTTAGTAGTGGTGCTTTCACTTAACTTGTTGATAGGAGTTTCTTATGCACATGATTCACATCAAAATCACCCACCACACTATGGAAATGATCATTACACTATTGAAATGGTTTGGGTCTTAGCTTAGAATCCTTGGGGTATTACAAGTATTCAGGCCCAAACATAATATGCATAAAATCTTAAATGCTAGGATATTCTGGAAAATATAATTAAAAGCTGTTAAACTTAACTGAGGTACTAGTACACAACTACTGAGTCTAATTATAGGAGAGTCTATTAATCGACATAAAACACGTGAGCTAAATATGTAGTCCAATGTATACGCCCCATCTAGAGGACCCAATATACCTTGCCAACGTATATAGGCATGACTTGCGTGATCCCTAGTTTTGATGCCCAATTGAGGGGCTAATTAAACCTAGGGTGGCATGTACATCTGGGATTTTAGTGTATGCTAAATCCTAGTCCAACTCGGTGCTATGTACTACTCTCCAAACTGATTTCTAATAGCTCTTCTAAAACTAAAGTTCTAGAATGCTGCATTAGAACTTAACTAGTCTGAAAACCATTATTTTCTGAAAAATCATAAGCTGAAAATTGACTAATATCATGATTTAAAACAGAGTTCTAGTTGACTAGGCTAAATTCTGAAGAAAAGTTAATTAATGTGAAAATACTAGAGTTTCATGCTAAGTTCTTGAAAAGAAAGATAATTTGCGCAAAAGATACTGTAAATCTTGGCTCAGTCGCGCTGGGAGACTTAAATTAAACACTGCTAAAAAAATATTCAATACGGAGTTCCACAGGCATGAACCACGGCTCGTGGAATGGACCACGAGTCGTGGTCCATCGTCATGCTTCTCAAACAATCTTTTTGACCCTTTGAAGGTGATCCACGAGTGGATTCAACAAGCCATGGATCCCTCTCGTGGAATCTGACCTAAAAATCATGTTTCCTGAGTGTTTTCCACGGATGCAATCCATTGGTCGTGGATTGAGCTTGTTATTTCTGACAGTGTTTCAAAATTTGTCATACCTTTTTACCCCAGACTTGGATTAATGCGCGGTTGGTGGCATTGGAAAAAAGACTCAAAGACCTTTAATTTGATAGTTTTAGGACACCTAAATCTTCATATTCTAGGAATAATGATATCATGCCCCGAGGCTACCCCCTAGACATAACACGGTGCTCAGTTTCACAAGTTACCTCAAGCTAACCCACGGTCTGGCATATCTAGACAATTTCAGTTAAAAATATATATTGTGCGAAAGCGGAAAACAGTTTAATATATGAGGTGGAAAAGAGCCCAAAACATGTATGAATATAAAAATATAAATAGAGTATAGTGATGACAGAAAACAACACTAACAACTCAATAGATGAATCTAATCTATGACTGAAAGCCTCTAACTGATATGAGTTGGTGGGACATGCTCCCAGCTAACTCTAATAATCTGAAAACTGAAATAAGAAGACTGAAAGATAAAGCATGTCTATCGTCCTCAAACAATAAGGAATCACCAATAAAGCTACTGAATAAGGACTGGGAATCCATCTAAGAGCGGTATGGATGCTGAGTGCCTTAACCTACATCATGAAATGATGTAGCACAAAAGTATGCGTCAATATTTTGAATGTACTGAGCATACAAGATATGTGCTAAGGTGAATAACATAAAACTGAACATGGAAAACATACTGAAGCATAAACTGAAAGATGAGCTGGATGCATGACCAAGTACTAACATGAATATACAATATGTTGAACTAAATACTGAGATAGATACTGAGTACATGGTCAATGCAACATGAATCTGACTGTGTGAGATACTATTAATTGATATACCCCAAGATGAGATAACTATGGGGCCAACCAATAACCCTGGATAGAAGGGTGTTCATACCGTACCTAGGGTACGAATAAAGCTGACATGGATCCACTAAACTGATGTCCACAAGGGACAAGGGTAACCAGCCTAACCTGACAGCTGACCCCCTTCTATACCTACGGTGGCGCCGTAGTTCTATGACTTGAGGACTGCTACTAAAGGTCTCAACCTAATCTTACAGCCAAGCCTTCATCCCATTGTCTGCTCGGTACTAAGTCTACTCCCAACTGAATGTGAGCAATACAATGCAAGATGAAGTACTGGATAGCTCAAATACTGATAATTATCTGAGAATGCAACATACATATATACTAAACATGATAGCATTCTACTCTGAAACATGTCTGTCTGAATTATCTACCTAGAAAGTATAGATTGTAAATACTGAATTTTAAGAAAAACTAGGATTACTGTATTCTATACATATAACTATACTAATTCCCCAAGAAACATATAATTAATAGCACTTAATCAATAACATCTGAATTGAAAGGAATCCCTAAGTTTTAGGAACCCTAGGTCTGAATATTTCATAGAGAACCGAAGAACTGACTGAATCCTGGGGACCTAATGGTCGAAAGGAACCCACTAGTGAAATCCCACATACCTAGAGAAGAATCTATGGAGGAAGTCTTTGGGTTTAGGGCTGAGCTTGAAGAAGACCTCCTGCTTGTTCTTGAGAGAAAATTGTCGCCTATTTTCTCCCTTTTTCTTTCTAAGTCTGATGATTTTAGGAGAATAGGTGTTTTAGGTAGTTTTTGACTAATAAACTAGGCTTAGAATACCCAAAACTATGAATCTTGGGTTTTAAAAGAGGTAGGAAAAGTCTGGAATGCCACTGGAAATTTAAAAAAAAAGCTGCTGAAATTTGCGACTCAGGTTCCACGGATGGGTTCCACGACTCGTGGGAACTTCCACGGCTCATGGAACCCTATCGTGATTCTTGAGCCTGAAATTTAGGCTACTAGAATTGGGTTCCACGACTTGGGTTCATGACTCGTGGATTCTTCCACGGTCCGTAGAACCCAATTGTGGTTCTCAGAGGAATGGCTGACCTTTGATCTGGTTCCATGACTTGGGTTCACGGCTCGTGGATCCTTCCACGGCCCGTAGAACCCAATTGTTCTCTCAAAGGAAATTTCAGTCCTCTGGTTTGATTCCATGGGCACAGTCCATGACTCGTTGAAACATCCACCAGTCATGGATCCAACTCGTGAATCGATTGACAATTGAAATTTCAAATTCTTTTTGGTTTTCTGAGGTGAGTCTAGGCTTGGAAGTTCTGGGGTGTTACAATAACTCCCCCTTGGGATCATTCATCCTCGAATGAAGACTAAACAAGCTGCATTTGGAGTAAAAGAGTTGCAATCCCTACCAAACGGGTCCTAGAAACTGATATCTTACTGAACTGAGTACCATGAGTATGCAAATATGCTGAAAAGCAAGAATAGTTGATGGAATATGATACTGAGACTGAAGTACATGAGAGTAAACTGAGAAACTGAAGAAGAACTATTACCTCAAGATAGAACTGAATCGGAGGGAAAGAGGTGAGGGTACTTGGTCATCATGGCTTCTTCTTCTTCCCAAGTAGCTCTCTCTACAGACTGAATTATCCATAAAACCTTCACTGAAGACAACTTTCTTATTTCTCAACCTACAAACCTGACGGAAAAGAATCTTAACTAGAACCTCCTCATTGGCGAGGCTATCCTTCACAGCCACACTTTCTAAAGGAACTATCATTGTTGGATCACCAACACACTTCTTCAACAAGGAAATATGAAAGACTAGATGAACCGCTGCTAGCTTTGCTGGTAATTCTAATTCATAAGCCACAATACCAATTCTTTTCAAGATTTTGTAAGGACCTACATATCGGGGACTGAGCTTCCCTTTATTGACAAATCTCATCATACCCTTTATGGGTGAAACTTTCAAGAAAACCCAATTATCAATCTCAAACCTCTAAGTCCCTTTTCCTCACATCTGCATAGGACTTTTGACGACTCAGAGCTGTCTTTAGTCTCTCTCTAATGAGCTAAACATTCTCCATAGCCTCATGAACCGAATCTGGCCCAAACAAGGCTGCTTCGCCTACTTTGAACCAACCAACCAGAGACCTACATCTACTCCAATAGAGTGCCTCATATGGGGCCATCTGAATACTATAGTGGAAACTGTTATTATAGGCAAACTCTATGAGAGGTAGGTGATTATCATAACTACCCTTGAAATCGATCATGCAAGCTCTCAACGTGTCCTCTAAGGTCTAAATGGTATGCTCTGTCTGACCATCCATCTGCAGATGAAATGTTGTACTGAGATTCACCTAAGTACCAAGACCTTTCTAAAATGATCACCATAAATGAGATGTAAATTGACGACCCCTATTTGAGATGATAGACAAGGGAACCCCATGTAACCTTACTATCTTGCTGATGTAGAGTCTGGCATAGTCCTCCGCTGAATTTGTAGTCTTGACAGCCAAGAAGTGAGCTGACTTAGTAATTCTGTCCACTAACACCCAAATGGAGTCATTTTGTCTACGCGTATGAGGTAAACCCGTAATGAAATATATGTTGATCACTTCCCACTTCCATGTAGGAATGCTAATCTCTTGAGTTACACCTTCTGGTTTCTGATGTTCTACTTTAACTTGCTGACAGTTAGAACACTTAGCCACAAAATCTGCAATGTCCCTCTTCATGTCATTCCACCAATAGAATTCTCATAGATCACGGTACATCTTAGTAGACCTCGGATGAATAGAATATCTAGAATTATGGGCTTCTATAAGGATCTGCTGCCTCAACTCACCCACGTCAGGTACACATAAACGTCCCTGGTAGCGGAACACACCATCTCACCCCTGGAAGAAAGCCTCCACCCTCTGCTGATGAATTGCACCTTTCAACTGAAGCAATATGGGATCACTGTCTTTTTTCTCTTTAAGCTCTTCTACAAATGAAGATTCTGACCCATTCTGGACTATCACACCACCATTTGTCATGTCCATAAGTCAAACTCCTAAACGAGCAAGCCTGTGAACATCTCTGACTACTTCCTTCTTAAGTTCCTCAACATGTGACATACTACCCATTGACAGTCTACTGAGGGTATCAGCCACTATATTGGCCTTACCCGGGTAGTAGAGCATATTAGATCATAGTCTTTGAGGAACTCAAGCCATCTCATCTGACGAAGATTCAATTTTTTCTAGGTGAACACGTACTGTAAGCTCTTATGATCTGTGAACACATCAACATGAACACCATACAACTAGTGTCTCCAAATCTTTAGAGCAAATACAACAGATGTAAGCTCAAGGTCATGAGTCGGGTAGTTCTTCTCATGAATCTTAAGTTGTCTGGAGGCATAAGTTATGACCTTACCCTGCATCAAAACACAACCCAGGTCGACCCTAGATACATCTCAATAAACCACGAAGCCATTTGAACCCTCTGGTTGAGTCAAAACGAGAGATGTAGTCAACCTGGTCTTAAATTCAAGGAAGCTCTTCTCACACTCATCTGACCACTGAAACTTGACCTTTTTCTGAGTCAACTTGGTCAATGGGGAAGCTATGGATGAAAATCCTTCACCAAACCTCCTGTAATAACCAGCCAAACCCAAGAAACTCTTGATGTCTGTCAGAGAGGTGTGTATGGGCGAGTTCTTTACGGCCTCAAACTTTTGAGAATCAAATCGTATGCCTTCACTAGACACCACATGACAAAGAAAAGCAACTGATTTAAACCAAAACTCACACTTACTGACCTTGGTGAATAACTCGCGGTCTTTGATAGTTTGTAGAAGGAACCTCAGATGATTTGCAAGCTACTCCTTATTTCGAGAATAAATAAGGATATAATCAATGAAGACGATGATGAACAAGTCCAAATACTGTGTAAACACCCTGTTCATTAAGTCCAAGAAAGTTGCAAGAGCATTGATTAGTCCAAAATACACAACAACAAATTCATAGTGACCATACCGAGTCCAGAAGGCTATCTTCAGGATGTCATTATCTCTTACTCTGAGATGATGATAGCCAGATCTGAGGTCTATCTTAGAGAAGCAACTCGCACCCTGAAGTTGGTCGAGCAAGTCATCAATTTTGGGGATGGGATATTTTTTTTTTTTGTGACTTTGTTCAACTGGCGGTAGTCTATGCACATCATTAGAGACTTGTCATTTGTACGCACGAAGAGAACTCGAGTACCCCATGGAGAGATGTTGGGTCTGATGAAGCCCTTATCTAGAAGGTCTTTCAACTATTCCTTCAATTCCTTAAGCTCAGTTGGAGCCATCCTATAAGGAGGAATAAAAATAGGCTGAGTATCTCGAAGGAGATCTATTCCAAAGTTGATTTCCCTTTCGGTAGGTACTCTGGGAAGATCTTCTGGAAACACTTTTGGGAATTTATTCATTACTAGAACTGACTCGAGAGTTGGGGTCTTGGAGTTTGAATCCTTAACTCGAACAAGATGATAGATATACCCCTTAGAAATCATTTTTATGGCCTTAAGGTAAGAGATGAATCGACCTACAAGAACTGAGGTACTACCCTTCCATTCTAAGACTAGCTTATTTGGAAATTGAAACTGAACGATCCTAGTTCTGAAATCTACCGAGGCATAAGAGGAATGTAACCAATCCATTCCTAGAATAATATCGAAATCAGTCATTTCTAACTCTACAAGATCGACTGAGGTGACTTTCTGAGAAACTGTGACAGGGAATTTTCTATATACTTGTCTAGCTATAACTGGGTCACCAACTATAGTAGAGACTAAGAAGGGTTCTGGGAGGATTTCTGGACTGACCCCGAAGTTTACTGCTTTGATACCATTTTTAACATCCCAGGCCGCTAGTGATATTGTCTGTTTTAGGCCTGCGCCTGCACGACTTTAAAATACATCTCTAAAGAGTAAGGCTTGCTTACTTATATACGCAGCATCTCTCCTGTGTTTTGCCGATGTTGGACTTCTAATCCTAATCTGGGGTATTACAAATGATCATTTGAAGTTGACCTTAGTTTAGTCTTAGATGAAAACTTATTTTGTTTGGGTGCTTTTAACTTAACTTGATGATATGAGTTTCTTATGACCATGATTCGCATCCAGAGCACTCACCACACTAGGGAAATAATCATTACACTCATGGAATGGCTCGGGTTTTAACTTAGGATTTTTCGGGTATTATAATATCTCTCCCTTGGGATCATTCCTCTTTGAATAAAGACAAACTATGTTGAGCTTGTGGGGAAAGGGATACAATTCAACCAAATGGGTTCTAAGGCTGATGTATTAAAATGGTAACTGATTTCTGACTGAAATATAAATTGAGCTGAATTCAGGAGACCTATATGCATACTAAGAGCATAAGAATGCTGATGGGGCGTGAAACTGAATATCCAATATTATAACTGGTTTGGATTGAGAGCAGGGACTCATCTAAAACTCATAGGGAATGAAATCATTCTTAAAAAATGCAGTCAACTAAAAGGAACATAAAATTTAGAGGAGTAACTATACAAGTAAACTATTCTTTTCTAGACTGAACTTACTAGCATGGACTAAACTGAACATAGGGCCTTCGGGCTTTACGAATGATTACCGGTAGGTCTGAACTAATTTGATATGAAAAGTATACTATCTTGCTAGATGAAGCTATTGGACATCAGGTATGAGCACTCTGGGCAGGGAGTAAGAACAATGCTATTCCGCCTTAAATAATACGGTTGATAACTTTTAAACATAGGAACACCCTTTAAAACTACTCCAACTTCACTGAATATAACATACCATTTGAAACTAAAATTCTCACCAGCACACATAAAGAAGCTAAGCTCTGAGTCTAACTACCTAATTTCACAATGTTGAAGCCAATCTCGACTAAGTCTTTTGCATCTAAAGTTATCTCCCAAGAATATTGTTCCTTCGTATCACAAAAGTCAACGAACCTTGAGCTCTAATTGAGGGGTGACTAGTCGCACAAAGCAAAGTGCCACATATGTTTCATCACGACATCCAAGCCTATTACTATGATCATCTTATGGCTTCTTTTTATATTACACTACCTGATACTTTTATCCTTTTCCCTAGCATATCTAGAAACTGCAACTTCAAGAACTTCTACAAAGGGATACTTTAAAATATCTCATCTAACTCTTTCATATGAATAATCCTCACCTTGCATTTTTCGCACACCTATAAGCGAAGGTTGAACCAATACATCAAAAGAGAAAATCCATTACTTCCCATATAAGCTGCTACTTAGCTCTCTCACCTAACACCTATGACAAAATCAGCCAAGATCACTGAAGGAATAGAGTGGGATCATGATCATCATGCATGAAAGAATATTGATTAGTCTTGAATTACACTTAACGTTATCTAGCCATTCAAGGTGAGGTTTGACAAGTAAAGAGCATAAGCCTGAGTGTATCACATTTTGGACATATGAAGCACTATTAGAGTAAGGAAATCATAAGCATGAACTATTCAAGAAATCTGGTGTGAGCATATACATAATATAGCATGGTTTCATTAGCCATTAAGGCATATATTGAAGACTGAACTAAGTATATAGAACTGAGCATACCGTGAGACATGAGTTTACCTATATTACGGGTCTTATGGCATAAAGATGGGATTCATAGAATCGTAGAGTAAGACTAGAATCATTGTCTGGAATAATTTTTGTTTGTTCTAGGAGATGAGCATGGACGTGAATTTGTATGAAGTGCATGAACTTTGCCATGAGCATGACACAAATACGTCTGAGTAAGATTCAACTTATCTGAAGTGCTAGGAAATCCACTCGAATAAGAAGGGATCAATATCCCATCATAGCTTTTTCTAGAATTCTATACTATTTTAGTCACAAGACTCGACTTGGTTCCTTATTCTATCATCTCCCTCTAGAAGGGTCGACGTTCAAACTCTGCAGACCTCTTCTCTAAACTAGGTCATAAATAACTAGCTCAGCAATGTTGGGGAATATCTATACATATGAATTGTAAACTCTTCCTCGAATACTATATCTGCAGATATTAAAACTTTGGCTAGGACCCCATAGATAATCCCCTAACTTACCTTTTGCATCTAAGGCTAACATTATGTGGTTTTTCATCTCACTATAATATCAACATCATACATCTAGACCTCTATCCACCCAAATTAACAAAATTAAAACAACACTAAGGGACTTCAATATCGGCTATCTATAATCTCTTTAATTCATCTCTAAGAACACCATATAATATAAACCTAGCATTCTCCATAGTTAGCAACCCAAGAAATCTAAACTAGTCATACATAACACCATAGAATCTTTTAATATCATGCAGCAACATACTACTCTGCATACAGATCTACCTTTGTACCATTAAAGGATATTTTTCACCTAGTTCGTATATGCTCTAAGTCATCTTAATAACCCATTTTCCTCTACATACCACAAGGTAACCTACACAAAACTTATTACTTTTCCCTCAACACCAAAGGACCTATTAACCCAATACGTACCTTATTAATATGAGACTATGGCTATATACTTTGGTCTAGCACTATCCCCATCTTATATCTACTATACTTCTAAAGTCATACACCTAGCTCTGGGGTTATTTTGCCTCAAATGGCCCAGAAAATCTCAATTCACACTAACTCTTGAGTGAGTATACTACCTAAGCCCTTAGAGAATGATACTTTTTGGCTAAGGGCACCATTCATAGTAAAGTTCCTAGAAGGGGTGTGAGAGCACATCCTACTATAGGGTCAACTGTAGGATTTATACGAACAAGGTCACATGCTTTTGAATCAGTAGACTTAATGCACTAGAAGGCTCCTCTCACGCCCTTGTGCAGTCTCTAAACTTTTTGATGGATCTATCTTAGAGCATCTCACTGACAGGAACATGAACAATACTGTTTCCATCACCTTGAAGATGAGGCTTGGTCAATGAAATTGGAGTAACATACGAATCTTTATAAGTTTCATAAGGAATAGTTCTACGGCATGATTTGGAGTATAATAGAATGAAAATATTTCTTAAATGCCCTGTAGCCTCCTGATTATAAGTGTTGTGCACAACACACCCATAAGCATGAATTTACTAAATACGGCTTCACAGACACCCTAGGACACTTGAACTTTGTGCTGTCATATCAAGTTTGTCATGCCCTTAACCTACACCCTTGATGCAACACGATGCTTAGAGTCATAAGTGATCCCAATCTAACCCATGTCCAGCATACTACTTAGATACAAACTAAAAGATAATGAGAAAGCTAAAACATGTGTTGAGCTCTTGAAAAATACTATAATAAAATGAACTTTCGTAAACTAAAATACAAATTCATTTGAAAACTGATATAACTAAATGACTGAATGTCTATGAAACCTCTACTAACACTAACTACAGTTAGCTGGGACATGACCCCAACTATCTCTAATTGATGTATAAGAACTGAAATAACTTTGATAGCTAATAAATGACTGGAGTACCCGAGTAAGGAGAGCTTGTTCCCTGCTAACTAGAAGCTGCGATCTGTCTGACCATGATCTTGAGAGCTAGTACTGAAACCTACATCATGAAATGATACAACGCAAGGAAAGTATGAGTTCAGTACTTTGAATGTACTGGGCATGTGAAATAATACACTAACTTCAAAATAAGGAGAAATACAATTATAATGAAAGCATGGCTGAAAATTGGACTAAGTAAAAACGTATATGAATGCATAAGTCAAAACTATCAAACGTGGGCTCTTTTACTGAAGAGAGTATAAAATATTTTTGAACTGTAAACTGTGAGATACATAGACTAGAAGATAACTAAGCATGCTGAAAATAATGATAAGCTATTTAAAATTGTAAAGTGAATATTTATTACCCAAGCCTAAATATAATATGCATAAAATCTGAAATGCAAGGATATTCTGGAAAATATAATTAAAAGCTATAAAACTAAGTTGAGGGCCTAGTACATAACTACTGAGTCTAATTCTGTGGGAGAGTCTACTAACTGACATAAACCACGTGAGCTAAATGAGGAGTTCGATGTATACGCCCTATCGAGAGTACCCAAGATACCTTGTCAGGGTATAGAGGCCTGACTGGCGTTATCACTAGTTATGATGCCCAACTGAGAAGCTAAATAATCCTACAGTGACTCATAGTTCTGGGACTGTAGGGTATGTTGAACCCTAGTCCAACTCGGTGCTAAGTACTATTCCCAAAACTAATTTCTGATAGCCCTTTTAAAAACTGAAGTTCTAGAATGCTGCATAAGAACTTAACTAGTCTGAAAACCTTTATTATCTAAAAAGTTGTAGGTTGAAAATTGACTAATTTCATGCTTTTAAAACTTAGTGCTAGTTGACTAGGCTAAATTCTGAAGAAAAGTTAATTCATGTGAAAATACTATAATTTCATGCTAAGTTCTTGAAAAGAAAGCTAATTTATGCAGAAGATACTGTAAATCCAGTCTCAGTATGTTTCATATAAATTTAAGGTATTTTATGAAAATATACATAAAAATTCATGCAATATCACTTAAAAATATACGGGAAACATATAGTATCATAAGGAATTCAATTCTGTAAAAACATGCATAGTTAGGTAAAATCAGGCTAGAATTTGCTTCTTCCAAAATCTTGAGTTTTGAAATCTATTTGCAGGAATTCATATAAAAATCATTCTAACATGGATAATAATCATGTAAAATCAGTAAGAAACTGAATTTGTAGCAAAACGTATGTTTGTCTATGAACCATAGAATCATAACTTGCAAATATTATGCTGAAATCTAAAACTTTGGGCATGAGAGTGAAAGGAAACCCTCATTGAAATCCCACATACCTGGTTGTAGAATGTTGAACTATTTTTAAGGTTGGAAGCCTAGGAGAAGAACCCTAGTTTGAAGCCTGAGAGAACGCCTTACTTTCTTTCCTTTTCTGACTTAGGATTTCTAATTGAGAGAATGAGAGAAACATAATCGTAACTCCCTTTAAATCCCTTCTAAAAGAAACTAAAATGACTTAGTATGGGAGTTAAAATAATAAGAAAAGGTCCAAAATATCCCTAGGAGACTTAAATGAAAGACTGCTGAACAAATATTCAACACGGGGTTCCACGTGCATGAACACGGCCTGTGGAATAGACCACAAGTCGTGGTCCATGGTCGTGCTTCTCTAACCATCTTTTTGACCCTCTGAAGCTGATCCACGAGTGGATTCCACAAGCCGTGGATCCCTCTCGTGGATTCTGACCTAAACATCATGTTTTCTGAGTATTTTCCACGGATGCAATCTACAGGTCATGGATTATGCTCGTTGTTTCTTACAGTGATTAGTTAAATCATAACTTTTTACTCCAGACTCGGATTAATGCGCGGTTGGTGGCGTTGAAAAAAAGACTCAAAGACCTTTAATTTATTAGTACGAGGACACCTAAACCTTCATATTCTAGGAGTAATGATCATTTGAAGTTGACCTTAGTTTAGTCTTAGATGAAAACTTATTTGGTTGGGGTGCTTTTAACTTATCTTGATGATACGAGTTTCTTATGACCATGATTCACATCCAAAGCACTCATCACACTAAGGAAATGATCATTACACTCATGGAAATGGTTCGGGTCTTAACTTAGGATTTTTGAGGTATTATAATATCTCTCCCTTGAGATCATTCATCTTTGAATAAAGACTAACTAGGCTGAGCTTGTGGGGAAAGGGATCCAATTCCACCAACTTGGTTCTAAAGTAGATGTATTGACATGGTAACTGATTTCTGACTGAAATATAAACTGAGCTGAATTCATGAGACATATATGCATACTAAGAGCATAAGAACACTGATGGGGCATGAAATTAAATCTCCAACATTATAACTGGTTTGGATTAAGAGTAGTGACTCAGCTAAAAATCATTGAGAATGAACGCATTCTTAAAAATTGTGGTCTACTGAAAGGAACACAAAATTTAGAGGAGTAAATATACTAGAAAACTATTCCCTTCTAGACTGAACTTACTAGCATTGACTAAACTGAACGTAGGGCCTTCTGGCTTTACGAATAATTATCGGCAGGTCTTAACTGATCTGATATGAAGAGTCTACTATCTTTCTAGCTGAAGCTATTGGACATAAGGTATGAAAACTTTGATAGGGGGTAAGAACAAGACTATTCCCACCTTAAATAATACGGTAGACAACTTTTTAACATAGGAACACACTTTTTAACTACACCAACTTATCTGAATATCACATACCATTTGCAACTAAACTTTCCACAAGCTCACATAAAGAAGCTAAGGTCTGAGTCTAACTACCTGATTTCACCATGTTGAAGCCTATCTTGACTAAGTCTTTTGTATCTAGAGTTATCTCCCAAGAATATTGTTCCTTCTTATCACAAAAGTCAATGAACCTTGAGCTCTAATTGAGGGGTGACTAGTCGTACAAAGCAAAGGCCCACATGTATTTCATCATGATATCTAAGCCTATTACTAAGATCATCTTATGGCTTCTTTTAAGATGACACTATCTGAGACTTTTATCCTTTTCCCTAGCATATCTAAAAGCTGTAAATTCAAGAACTTCTACAAAGGGACACTTTAAAATTTCTCATCTAACTATTTCATATGAATAATCCTTACCTTGCATTTTTCCCACACCTATAAGCTAAGGTGGAACCAATACATCAAAAGAGAAAATCCACTACTTCCTGTGTAAGCTACTACTTAGCTCTCTCACCTAACACCGATGAAAAAATCATCCAAGATCACTGAAGGAATAGAGTGGGAGCATGAGCATCACGCATGAAAGAATATTGATCTGTCTTAACTTACACTTAACATAATCTAGCCATTCAAGGTGAGGTTTGAGAGGTAAAGTGCAAAGGCCTGAGTGTCTCACATTTTGGAGATATGAAGCATGGTTAGAGTAAGGAAATCATAAGTATGAACTATTCAATAAATTTGGTCTGAGAAAATACATGGCATAGTATGGTTTCATTATCCATGAAGGCATATATTGAATACTTAACAAAGTATATAGAATTGAGCATACCGGGAGACATGAGTTTACCTATATTATGGATCTTATGTCATAAAGTTGGGATTCATAGAATCATAGAGTAAGACTAGAATCATTGTCTGGGGAAATTTTTGTTTGTTCTAGGAGCTGAGCATGGACGTGAATCTTTATGGAGTGCATGAAATTTTCCATGAGCATGAAACAAATACGTCTGAGTATAGTTTCAACTTGGCTGAAGTGCTAGGAAATCCACTAGAATATGAAGGGATCAATATCCCATCATAGCTTTTTATAGAATTCTATACTATTTGAGTCACAAGACTCGACTTGGTTCCTCATTCTATCATCTCTGTCTTGAAAGGTCGACGTTCGAACTCTGTTGACCTCTTCTCTAAACTAGGTGATAATTAACTAGCTCTGCAATGTTGGGGCATCTTTATACATATAAATGCTAAACACTTCCTCGAAGACTATATTTGCATATATTAAAACTTTGGTTAAGACCCCATAGATAATCCCCTAACTTCTCTTTTGCATCTAAGGCTAACACTATGTGGTTTTTCTTCTCACTATAATATCAACTTCATACATCTAGATCTCTATCCACCCAAATTAACAGAATTAAAACCACACTGAGGGACTTCAACATCGTCTATCTATAATCTCTTGAATTATCGCTATGAACACCATATAAGATACACCTAGCCTTCTCCATAGTTAGCAACCCAAGAGTTCTAAACTAGTGATACATAGCACCATAGAATCTTTGAATATCATGCAACAACATACTACTCTGGATACAGATCTACCTTTGTAGCATTCAAGGATCTTTTTCACCCAGTTCGAATATGCTCTAAGTCATCTTAATAACCCATTCTTCCTCTACATACAACCAGGGTACCTATACAAACTTATTACTTTTCCCTCAACGCCAAAGGACCTATGAACCCAATACATACCTTATTGATATGAGACTATGGCTATATACTTTGGTCCCACACTATCCCCATCTAAAGTCATACACCTAGCTCTGGGGTCATTTTGCTACAAATGGCTTATAACATCTCAATTCACACTAACTCTAGAGAGATTATACTACCCAAGCGCTTGTAGAATGATACTTTTTGGCTAAGGGATACATTCGTAGTAAAGTTCCTAGAAGGGGTGTGAGATAACATCCTACTATAAGCTCAACTGTAGGATTTATATGAACAAGGTCACACACTTTAGAATAAGTAGACTTAAAGCACTAGATGTCTCATATAAAGCCCTTGTGTATTCTCCCAGCTTTCTGATGGCTCTATCCTAGAGCATCTCACTGACAGGAATGTGAACTTTACTGTTTCCACCACCTCGAAGATTAGGCATGGTCAAAGGAATTGGAGTAACACATGAATCTTTATAAGATTCATAAGGAATAGTTATACTGCATGATTTGGAGTATGAAAGAAGGGAAATATTTCTTAAATTCCCTGTAGCCTCCTGTTTATAAATTTTGTGCACAACACACCCATAAACAAGACTTTACTAAATACGACTTCACAGACACCCTAAGACACATTAACTCTATGCTCTCATATCTAGTTTGTCACGCCCTTAGACTACACCCTGGATGCAACACGGTGCTTAGAGTCATAAGTGACTCCAAGCTAACCAATGGCCTAGCATACTACTTAGATACAAACTAAATGATAATGTGAAAGCTAAATCGTGTGTTGAGATCTTGAAAAATACTATAATAAAATGAAATTTCATAAACTAAAATATAAAGTCATTTTAAAACTGATACAACTAAATGATTGACTGTCTATGAAACCTCTACTAACGCTGACTACAGTTAGTTGGCACATGACACCAACTATCTCTAACTAATGTATAAGAACTGAAATAACTGTGATAGATACTAAATGACTGGAGTACCTGAGTAAGGAGAACTTGTTCCCTTCTGACTGGAAGTTGTGATCTGTCTGACCATGATCCTCAGAGCTAGTATTGAAACCTACATCGAGAAATAATGCATCACAAGGAAAGTATAAGATCAGTACTTTGAATGTACTGAGCATGTGAGATAATGCAGTAACTTTAAAATCAGGAGAGATACAGTTATAATGAAAGCATGGCAGATAATTGGACTATGAATAAACGTCTATGAATGCATAAGTCAAAACTATCAAATGTGGGCTCTTTTACTTAAGAGAGTATAAAATATTTCTGATTTGTAAACTTTGAGATATATAAACTACAAGATAGCTAAGTATGTTGAAAATACTGATAAGCTGTTTAAAACTGTAAATTAAATATTTATTACTCAGGCCTATAATATGTATAAAATCTTAAATGCAAGAATATTTTGGAAAATATAATTAAAAGCTATAAAACTGAGCTGAGGGCCTAGTACATAACTACTGAGTCTGATTCTGTGGGAGAGTCTATTAACCGACATAAACCACGTGAGCTAAATATGGAGTTTGATGTATACGCCCTATCGAGAGGACCCAAGATACATTGACAGGATATAAAGGCATGACTGGTGTGATCACTAGTTTTGATGCTCAACAGAGCAGCTAAATAAACCTACGGTGGCACATAGTTCTGGGACTGTAAGGTACGCTAAACCCTAGTCCAACTCGGTGGTAAGTACTACTCCCAAAATTGATTTCTGGTAGCTCTTTGAAAAACTGAAGTTCTAGAATGCTGCATTAGAACTTAACTAGTCTAAAAACCTTTATTATCTAAAAAGTTGTAGGCTGAAAACTAACTAATTTCATGCTTTGAAAACTAAGTGCTAGTTGACCAGGCTAAATTCTGAAGAAAAGTCAATTCATGTGAAAGGACTATAATTTCATGCTATGTTCTTAAAAAGAAAGCTAATTTGAGCAGAAGATACTATAAATCCAAGCTCAGTATGTTTAATCTAAATTCCAGGAGAAAATATTCGTAAAACATCATGCAATATCACCTAAACATATTCGGGAAACATATAGTATCATAAGGAATTTAATTCTGTAAAAATATGCATAGTTGGGTAAAATCAGGCTAAAATTTGCTTCTTCTAAAATCTTGGGATTTGAAATATATTTGCATGAATTCATATAAAAATTGTTCTAAAAAGGTTAGTAATAATGTAAAATCAGCAAGAAATCAAAATTAGAGCAAAACAATTTTTTTGGTATGAACCCTAGAATTATAACGTGCAAAAATCATGCTGAAATCTAAATCTTTGGGAACGAGGGTGAAAAGAAACCCTCATTGAAATCTCACATGCCTGGTTGTCAAAAACCATGAACTATCTTGAAGGTTGGAAGCCTGGGAGAAGAACCCTAGTTGGAAGCCTGAGAGAACGCTTTTCTTTCTTTACTTTTCTGACTTAGGATTTCTAATTGGGAGAATGAGAGAAAGTTAGCCGTAACTCCCTTTTAATCCCTCCTAAATGAGACTAAAAAGACTTAGTAAGGGAGTTAAAATAATAGGAAAAGGTCTAAAATACCCCTGGGAGACTTAAATGAAAGACTGCTAAAAAAACATTGACGCGTGGTTCCACGGCCATGAACCATGACCATGGACCACGAGTCGTTGCCCATGGTCGTGCTTCTCAGACCATCTTTTTGACCCTCTGAAGCTGATCCACGAGCGGATTCCATTAAATGTGGATCCCTCTCATGGATTCTGACCCAAAAATCAAGTTTTCTTACTGTTTTCCATGGATGCAATTCATAGGTCGTGGATTGAACTTGTGGTTTCTGATAGTGCTTTACTAAAATGGTCATAACTTATTACTCTGGACTCGGATTAATGCACAGTTGGTGGCATTGGAAAAACTTAGGATTTAATTCAGTAGGTACTAGGACACCTAACTCATTATATTCTAGGAGTAATGATCATTTGAAGTTGACCCTAGTTTAGTCTTACATGAAAACTTATTTTATTTGGGTGCTTTAAACTTAACTTGATGATTTGAGTTTCTTATGACTATGATTAACATCCAAACCACTCACCACACTAGGGAAAGGATCATTACACTCATGGAAATAGTTTGGGTCTTATCTTAGGATTTTTTAAGTGATACAATAAACCCTCCTACAAGTACCATAGTGATTATTCCCATATTATGCATAAGTGGGTATCCGAGTCTTGCCTTGGCCAAAATTTAAAGTGCTAGCTGTAGAAAAATCTGGTCTATTATTCTTAAGTTGTGTCAACCTTTTAATACTACCCACCAGCATTGGAATCACCAAACCTTCCTCTGTTAGATGGACCTTCATAATCTAAATTAGGCCTTTTAAATTTGTTTTCTTTTTTATTCGCATCTTCCTTATAAACTCCTTCTCAAATGAGGGTAGCTGAAACCATTTTGAAAATTTTCTCATATTGTAGGATCATCACATTCTTTCTGATAAAATCATTCAAACTGTCTTGAAAGCACTTGCACTTATCTTTCTTTTAATTATTAATGCCTCCAGCATAGCGAGAAAGCCTGAGAGACTCTAATACTCAGCAATAGACATGCTCCATTGCCTTAAGTTTGAAACTCTCTTTTCTTTGCATCACAATAAGCCTGTGATACATACATTGTACAAAATTCTTTAACAAAACAATCCCAAGTAAGCAATGGAGGTTTTGCTTTTGCATTTGATACATTTACCCACTAGTCATAAACATCTTTTTATAACAGTGAAATAATATACTTAAATTTGGCTGCATCTGAACACTCTAGTTGCTCAAATACTCTCTGCATATGCTCAAGCTATTGTTTAGCATCAGTAGGATCAATGTTGCCTTTGAAATCAACTCCACTTATTTTTGTCATTTTATCATAGTTCATTTCTTTAGGGTCATGCATTTCTTCAGCCAAGTAATGAAAGAAATCAGTCATCTGTTTAAAATGAGGATTTACAAAAGGAGCACTATGACCCACATGAGGATGTGGCTTAACTCTCACACCCTGATTGTTTCCAACTTCAAATTTACTGGTATGAAGATTATTATGATTAGCATAATGTTCTCCAATCCTTTCTAGTAAGTAAGGTTGGGAAATAGTGTTACCCGAACCCGTACGAGCGGCTTCCATAGGTTTATTAGAAGATTAGGAAATAACTTAATTCCTTCAAATGGGAAGATCATACTGCATTAAAGACATGTACATAATGCATATGCACAATATACTTAATGAAATATATTATCCCAATATGCAAGAAAAGTTATCTAAAAAGTCATAAAAAGAACAAAAGTCTTAGAACCACAAACCTAAGACTCTGATACCAACACTTATAGTGACTCTCTTGAAAGAATGTCACTTCAAAAATAAAAACAAAAAATTAAACTTATAATATTCAAATAGCTTAATTTAAGACATATTTGTCATCAATTAATAGTGAAATTAGGCCCATTCAAAAAGAGTTAAAGGTAAAATAATTTACCATTTAATAATTCATATATTTCTGTGTAAAAATAATATAAAAGTGTAATGACCCTTCCGGTGATTTACGCGATTTTTCTTTTCTTGTACTGTTAGAGCTTGCCTATAGCGGCTCCAAGGTATTTATGGCTTGCTGGGACTGGTAGTTCGATGCCCTGGCCGTTCGTTGGGTCTTTATGGCCAATTCTCTATTTTAGAGTTGAGTCTTATGAGCTGAGTATCAAAGTCGTGCAATAGTGATTTGCGATTGTATGTCCTCAACTAACCTTGTGGGGAGGTCAATCCTGATTTGAGGTGTCATATGACCTTAACCTTCATCCCGTATCAAAGACTTGTGAGCCTAAATTTGAGAATTTTATTAACATCATGTGTATTCAAAAATATTTGATTTGAAAGTTGAAGTTGGTAAAAAGTTTTATTTTTCTAAAAATGTTTTAAGTATTTATGGTAAAAAAGTAATTTTGTTATGAAGTATTTGTGTATGTATTTATTTCATAAGAGGTTTATAAATTATTAATAATTTTAACAGACATAGTAAACCTAGATATGTTAAAAAATATTATTATATATAGAAGGCTTTATTCAAAATAATTTTCTATTAGTTGTGGTATATTCAAAATGTTATATTTATTTTACTACGAACCTATGCAATATCGGAATACATATATAACGAGATAAGAAATATATGATTGCACCACCATTTCCACGTGCAAGTGGTGGAGAAGTGCACAAAATTTATATTCATTAAATGATGCCACCTAGATAGCCACTAATCCTTTTCAACAATCTGCCAACCATTTTTATAATTTATATGTGTATATATGTTGCATTTAATTTTGGATTAAAAGGAAATGAGTAAAGTGAACTACCTTCTCCAATTGCAGCCAAATTATGCACAAATATGCATATGGTTTCAATATTCCATTTTCATCCATTTTTTCTTCAACATATGTGTAGCTTCCATACTATATATGTATATAGGTATGGAACGTGAAATATTTTTGTGAAAGAAAATATGTTGGAGTTTTATTTGATCCCCGAAAGAAATTGATGTTTACATCAATTTATTCAACCTCTAATTCTAGTTTTGTTTTATTTTGGAGATTCTCAGAGCGGTTGGGCTTGGACATCATTGTTTTAGCAGTTTGTCGTCGGACGACAAGCAGATTATGATTTAAACTCTTTAGACTTTACATATATAGAATAAAATTGTATTAATGGGCATCTTTGGGTTGTGTTTACTAGTTAGGTACCACAGACCTTGACCTCTTTATTCATGTTCGATTAATTTTTCTTTTCTCCGATGGTTGTAGTATTTGTTTAGATTATATTATCACTCTTATGGTCTTGTGTGGCCTAATATTGACTCTGGAACATAGATGGTGGGATATTAAGAATGTCCGTGAGTCCCAAACACAGCTATTACTATTATATAGGTGGCTATCTGTGCTGTAGAACAATTGAAGCCTGTGCAGGGCCAGTAGGTTGATTGTGGGCCGTGGTCCACTGTTGTGATTGTGTACACCATTTATCATACATATAGAGGGTTTCTGCATAATTTTACTATGGTTTTGGATTCAATCTTTCTATTGAATTATTTCTAAAACCTGCATGGCCCCTAGGCCCCGTTTTTCGTAAAAATGATTGCAAAGAGGTTTGGTACCATTTTAACGGATCTTCTTGGGGTAAGAGAAAATAAAAAGGATGTTACCTCTATTTCTACTAACACTAGACTCGATGGGGCCGAGGGCTAGACTTGTTTTACTACTATTTCCGTTATAATAGTAGGCTCGGCGTGGCCATGTGCTATAACCATTTGATTTACTGATTTAGACTTGGATACCCTCCGGGTAGCTTTACTTGGGGATTTTCGAGATTGCGAGGCATCGATGTTGTTCGGGGGCCTCTATGGACCATGTTGTTCCAGACAAGAGGCTACGTGCTGAGAGTGTCGGAGCGAGGGTATATGGTGTAGTAGAGGTATACGGGTGGGACCTTCCATGGATACTGTCTTCTTTGCTTTATAGGACGCCGGAAGCGAGTAACACACACTACTATTATTACACCTAGTTCATTATATTATCATATTTTTTGAGGTTCCACCCTTGTTTGTTGTTTGGTGAGTGTACGCTCCGGTAGTGTGGGATATCGGAGGGTTTTTCTTCACTTGGTTGTGTTCCTCCGGTGTATGGGCTCCTGTTGGGACTGTAGGTAGACTTATTATTGCCTTATCAAGTATTACGATTCCTTATGTTGATTTCTTATTGTATCTTGGTATTGAGACTAGTATTTTGTAGCTAGACTTGGTTATTATTCATGTGTTCGAGAATGCTTTTGTCACTTTGATTTTCTCCTTCTCTTTTTACTTGACGTTATCGCTATACCACCCGTTTTCTATGAAACTTATATATATATTGTTATAGCAAGGATCCCAGGTGCGTTACTGCTTTCTTTCACCTGTGCCTGCGATATGTATTCTAGTAGCTAGCCAGGTCTGTTGTTTTCTGCTTGTTTTCTTTCCGTGCTACCTTCTGTGTATTTATTTGTTTTTCTCTATGACTATTTGCTTCTATTCTCCTTATTACTTCTCTTTCATCTTATATGTGCACAGTCGGCCTATGATACCTACTGGGTACTAGTTGCTTAGCAATTGGTGCTCATACTACACTTCTGCATCTTTTTGGTGCAGATATTAGTTGATAATTCACCGTTGATCACATTAGATACTTCTGCAACATTTGAATCTTTGAGACTAGGGTCAGCGCCTGACGACCGGGGCATGACCATATCTCATCTTTTGTATTTTTACTATTTGTATATTTAGAGACATTTGTACCTATCTTTTGTTACTTCTAGCACTCGTATTCTATTAGAAGCTTATTCACTATCGATACCAAGTCTTGGGGTTGGTATAGTTTCTTTTTGTATATATTAAGGTTATTGCTTCCGCTTTGTTCTATATTTATATTTTGCTTCCAATTATTTTTGCTTATTGTGCGTATTGGCTATTTAGTATCCCATTACTAACCATTTTGGGCTATGAGAATTGATTCGCCTTCTCGAGGGTCATAGGTGCCATCATGATCTTAGAAATTGGGTCGTGACAATTTGTATCAAATCTCTAGGTTCACCGGTTCATGGTACAGAAGCAAGTGTCTAAGTAGAGTCTCGCAAATCGGTATGATAATGTCTGTATCCTTTCTGCGGGAGGCTACAGGGCATTATTAGGAAAATTTTCATCTTCTTGGCTCCTTATCGTGCGTTCCTGGTTCTATGGACTTCTAAACTTATATTGTTTCATTCCTTCTCAGGTGCCTAAGATGAGTTCGCCAGCGGGTGATGTCGAGGCTTCTGTGCCTGTTGCTTCAGTGCTTCCGTCAGTGCCAGGATTTCAGAGTGGGAGTTTACCACTTCAGATAAGGGGTGTAGGGCTAGCTCAGCCACTGGTAAAGTTTTATGCTACCTCAGTACTTCAACACACCATGGTTAGGACTCTGAGTCCTCCGGTAGGTGTTTTAGTACATGGTTCTATGAGCGGTGCTTTGGTGAGGGTTGAGCTTCCAGTTCTTCAGTAGAGTGGAATGTTGGTATTGGAGTATGAGGCAAGATTTCATGAGATAGTTAGGAATACAGCTAGGGTTTTACCTTTAGAGTTTGATAGAGTTCAGAGCTTTATTGGGGGTTTTATTTCACCGCTCCATTTGGCAATCGAGAATTTGGTTACAGTTAGGATGACCTTCCTTCAGGTAGTGGATTATGCTTGGTCTATTGAGGGTTTATGTCGTGAGGCTTATAGAGGTAGTGATAAGAAACGTCATCACCAGGACATTTCCCGAGGTTCTAAGACTCGAGGTAGGGGTTCACCAACAAAGATAGGTCCCATTGCTTCTTATCTACCTGGCCAGTTTCAGTTACTACACGGGTTTCAGAGGTTTGTGGTACAGGGCATGTCGAGTAGAGTGGATATGGTACAGGCCAGATTCTTTGAGGTTCACATTCAGGTTGTGTAGGCCATGGTGGACAATCAGGTTCAGCGAGATCTTCCTACCCATATGTGTTCAGTGGATATTGTTTTCAGTGCGGTGGGCATGGGAACTTTATTAGGGATTACCCCACGATCCCACCTTCCAATCAGTTGGGTCAGCAGATGTTATCTCCCAAGGCTCTAGTACTACCTGCTAGAGGTGGAGTGCAGGATAGTAGGGGTGGTCCCCAGATGGTTAGAGGTGGCTTTCAGCCAGGTGGTTCAGGTGTCCATCTAGAGTCGATAGACACCATGCATTAGGGCAAGGCTTTCTTAGGTTGCTACAGTTGTGGAGTGGTTTGTCATTATTTTAGTGATGTTCCTCGGCGTCGGAGGGTTGAGCCTTCAACTTCGACTACTCGATCCAAAGTTAGATTCCGTCAGTACGATTCCACTCTTGGTGTGCCAGAGGTAGAGGTTTCTGACATCCTTACTCCAGATTAGGCTTTGTTATCTTCGTCTAGGGATAGTACTGCTCGCATTGTGATTCTATCCCTTCTATCGTTTAATTGCTTATATGCCTACTTGCTATTTATTTAGTTGTATGACTACTTGAGTTGTAGTGTTTCTGCATTGTTTTCTTGGTATTTTATTCTTTAGTAGTGGATAGGGGTGAGTTATCCTTTATAGGTCTTTACCCGGAGCTATAGCTCGTGGGTAGTTCTTGTTTGCCTTTTATGGTTGGTTTTGTTTTTGGCACCCTTATGGTTCTAGACTTATGTTGAGCTTTCCTTGTTGAAAGGTCCTAGATGGTTGTTGCCTAGGATATTATCTAGCGTTTTCTAGGAGTCCCTGTGTTCTTTTGGTGTTACTGGTGGTTGTGCCGGAGTTGGAGCTCTTTTCTTGAGTTGAGAGGTTTCGGTTATGCTAGCGTGCAATTGATTGGTTTGGTTTTCTCAGGTGTTTAGAGTCGACCCTCTTTGTTTGGTTTGTTTAGGAGGTTGGTAGGTATGTGGGTTTTTCCCATAGTCTCCCTCAGTTTCTTAACCGGTTGGGTTGTCTTATTGTTTCTCCAGTTCTAGTTGGATTGAATTTCGATCGTAGATCTCTTGTTGAGCTTTGATTGTGGCATTGTGATTGAGTTTTGACTACGGAATTATGGCTAAGTGTTTCCAGTAAGAGTTGTAGGAGCTAAGAGAACATCAACAGAGTCTTCTGAGAAAGAATTTGTGGAATTTAGTGTATTCTTGGAAAGGTTTTTATTTGGTTTGCAAAGGAGGGTGATGAATACTTGTGTGTATGTATGTGTTTTAATGGGTGACTTAGGTGGTGACTGAGAGTTTGCTTTGGCTTGAATGTTGGTGGTTTGCGTCGATCGAGTTCAGCTTATGGTGTCATTTCTGTTGATAGATTCGAGGTCAGAATTCCTTCTAGCCTGAGATTGAGGTAGTGGTCATTCCCAGTACTATCTTTGGAAGCTTGTTGCATCAACCTTGGCTTCCTTGTTATCTTCTTTGTGGGAAACTATGTATCAGTAGCCTCTACGGATTGAGAAAATTATGTATTCATGGCCTAATAGCTCCAGCACTATTAGTGTTCTTCGATGGTGGATGAGTCTACTCATGTGATTTATAGGAGAATTGATTGGTAAACCGGGGATGAGTTTCAGGATCATGGCTTAACCAACTACATTGGGTGGTTCGTGGAAGTTTCCCTTTGGGTGCAGCATCCTTGTGCCAAAAGGCAGTGGGTGCGGGCAACTCGACTTCTTTACTTCAGTTTCGGAGTGGCTGTTGGCCTTGGACACCTAGTCCTTGTCTAACCTTTGTATTACGCTGGACATTTTAGATTTCAGCGGTGCTCTAGATAGTACGAGGTTCCTTCTACCATGGTTGGACAGATTCAGTGGCATAAGTTTGAGAATCAGCGGTGGTGTGTCATATGTGATCAGGTTGTGCAGACTAAGACTAGCGAAGTTATTTTGAGGTTCTAATGGTACTTTGATACTTATGGTCGCCTTCATTTGCTGAGAGTTTTGGAAGCTTGCTTAATTGATTCTTCAAGGGTTGTCTTTTAAGTGTGTTCCAGTCTTGTTAGACTCGGCCTGTATGGACTAGAAGCTTGCTATGTTGTATGCTTCTGAGTAGTTGGATTTGTGTGCTGATGCAATAGAACGGTTGATTCGAGCCAAAGAGGTGAGTTGATGTTTTATGCACAATTTCTATGGCTAGATGGCAACCTTGAACCCCATGCACTTTTAATTTGCCTTCGGTGTGTTTTGACTTGATATTCATGGCATGGTGGATTTTTTCCTAAGGTGAGATTCGTAAGGGGGTTTCAAATTCGAATGGTGTTTGAGTATTTGGAGTAGCAAAAGTATTCTCAGTGTTTGGAGCTTAGCTGATGATTACGGACTTCGTGGTAGGATTACCACACTCCTTGGAGGATCTTTGTTTCGGTTTTGGTCTATTGGACAGATTGCCTGGTGCCTTCGTATTCAGTTGATTTAGATTTGGTCCGGTTCAACGAGCTTGGTTTGTTCTACAATTTTGAAGTTCTTCGTCAACACTAGGTGTTCATGCATGCCTTTCCTAACCCTGGTGTGCAGACTTCAGTTGGGTTCAGTTAGCGAGTGAGATGTTAGAAAAAGTGTTCATTTGTTGGTTGATGGTCAGTCGGGACAAGTAACTCCAGTTTTCGACGATATGCTACGGGTTGTTATCTTGGATGGCAAAGGCTAGTAGACTACAACTTGGCTTGGAAAGAGTGTGAGCAAAAAGGGTGAATTCGTTCGTGGAAGAGTATAAGCGGGAACTATAAATCTTCGGTGAGTCAGTTGATGCTTCGAGGGTGATTTAAGTGTTCGACTTATGTGAATATTCCTATTTGTGGTGCAAAAGGATTCAGTTCAGAATACAAAGGGTTATGCAGATCAGCGGGTTCATGATTTAGAGTTTTGGGTTGATGGCTTTTCTGGTACATTGGTTGTGGTTTGAGGATTTGAGTTCAGTGAGTTGATCTCCTTGGTTCTCTGGTTTCAGTGTTGGGTCGGTGCTTTCCGATTGTGATTCTCGAGGTTTAGTTTGGGTTGGCAGGTTCTTGGATTCTTGGAGTTTAAGTTTGGAATCTAGCTTGGCTAGTGAGGAGTTAGGCTTGGTTGCTTTTCGTTGGTTCTGTTCTATTGGGTGCCGTTCGGTCATGGAGGCTAACTGGGTTGTCCGAAAGAGTAGTACGGTCTTTGTATCCACTGTTCTTAGATCTCTAGTGTTTCTTCTTTCATGACTTTCGAAGATGAAATTCTTTTAAGTAGTGGATGATGTAATGACCCTTCCAGTCATTTAATCTTTTTTGCTTTTCTTGTACAGTTAGAGCTTGCCTATAGCGGCCTCAAGTTATTTATGGCTTGCTGGAATCGGTAGTTTAGTGCCCTAGTTGTTTGTTGGGTCTTCATGGCCAATTCTCTATTTAGAGCTGAGTCTTGGGAGCTGATTATGGAAATCGTGCGACAATGATTTTTGCGATCGTATGACCTCAACTAACCTTGTGGGCAGGTCAATCCTGATTCGAGGTGTCGTATGACCTTAACCTTCAACCCGTATCAAAGTCTTGCGAGGATAAATTTGAGAATTTTATTAACGGGTATTTATAAATATTGAATTTGAAAGTTGAAGTTGGTAAAAAGTTTTATTTTTCTAAAATTGTTTTAAGTATTTATGGGAAAAAGTAATTTTGTTATGACGTATTTGTGTATGTAATTATTTCATAAGAGGTTTATAAATTATTAATATTTTTAACGAAGTTAGTAAACTTAGATATGTTGAAAATTATTATTACATATAGAAGGCTTTATTCAAAATAATTTTCTATTAATTGTGGTATATTTAAAATGCTATATTTACTTTACTACGAACCTATGCAACATCGGAATACATATATAACAGGATAAGAATTATATGGTGGCACCACCACTTTCACGTGAAAGTGGTGGAGAAGTGCACAAAATTTATATTCATTAAATGATGCCACATAGATAGCCACTAATCCTTTTCAACAATCTGCCAACCATTTTTATAATTTATATGTTTATATATGTTGCATTTAATTTTGGATTAAAACGAAATAAGTAAAGTGAACTACCTTCTCCAATTGCAGCCAAATTATGCACATATATGCATCCGGTTTAAATATTCCATTTTCATCCATTTTTGCTTCAACATATGTGTAGCTTCCGCATTATATATTTATATAGGTATGGCACGTGAAATATTTTTGTGATAGAAAATATGTTTGAGTTTTATTTGATCCCCGAAAGAAATTGATGACTTACGTCAAGTTATTCAAGCCCGAATTCTAGTTTTATTTCATTTTGGAGCTTCTCAAAGCGGTGCGGGCATGGACATCATCATTTTAGCAGCTTGTCGCCGTACGACAGGTAGGTTATGGTTTAAACTCTCTAGACTTCGCATATATAGAATAAAATTGTACTATTGGGCATAATTGGGTTGTGTTTACTAGTTTGGTACCACAAACCTTGACCGCTTTATTCATGTCCAATTCATTTTTCTTTCCTCCGATGGTTGTAGTATTTGTTTTAGATGATATTATCAACCTTATGGTCTTGTGTAGCCTTATATTGACTCTGGAACATAGATGGTGGGATATTGGGAATGTCCGTGAGTCCCGGACACCATTATTACTGTTATATAGTTGGCTATCTATGGTGTAGAATGATTGGAGCTTGTGCAGGGACGATAGGTTGATTGTGGGCCATGGGCCACTGTTGTGATTGTGTACACCATTTATCATGCATATGAAGGGTTTCTGCATAATTTTACTATGGTTATGGCTTCCGGCCTTTTGTTAAATGATTTCTAAAACCTGCATGTCCCGTGGGGCTCGTTTTTGGTAAAAATGATTGCAAAGAGATTTGGTACAGTTTTAACGAATCTTCTTGGTGTAAGAGAAAATAAATACGATATTTTACCACTATTACCACTATTTTACCACTTTGTTTCGGAGCCATTTGGGGCGTAAGTGTGATAAATCTTTGTTTGTGGAATAGAGATTATATACTGAAGTTGTTATGGAATGTGACAAGATTGAAAGACTACTTATGGGTGCAATGGTAAGTCATTATTATATAAAGCATAAATATAGAGAAACCGACCAAATACCCAAGAGTTGCTTATTAGGTTGTAAGAAAAATTATGGGCTCCAGAGATCAAATATTACAAAGTCATATTTCTACATACTTATCTTGCAACTACTTAGGTTGGTGGGAATGTCTTAATTCAAAATTTGTACTTATCCCTCATGCCACAACATCCTATTGATGAATGGAAGAGTATAATAATATATTCTAGGATCTATCTCAAATATATATTTATCTTGTGGCTAGTTGTTTAGAAGAGGCAAGAAACTGTTCACAGGTTACTGAAATTTGGCATAAATGTGCCTCCTAAGTGTGAATTCTATGGAAAATATTTGGAATCTTTCACCCAGATATTTTTGGATTTCCAAGCCATAAAATCTTTGTGGCATCAAGTAGGTGTTTGGTTGGGTTACTAAAGGCCAATACATGATTAGAATTCAAAGGTTTAAAGGGCATGTATGCTAGCAAAGATCAAGGAAGGAGTGGATGAGATATATAAATGCACATTTGTTATGATTGTGAACATGATCTGGAGAACAAAGATGACACGCCCAGAGGCTACCCCCTGGATGCAACACGATGCTTAGTGTCATAAGTAACCCTAATCTAACTCATGGCATGGCATATTTATAAAAGTTCAAATTTGAAAACATGCACTATGCAGAAGCTAAAAATAATTTAACAACTGAAACGGGGAAGAACCCAAAAATCTGAATATATGAATTTAATATAAATAGTATAGTGCTGACTGAAAACAACACTAACAACTGCTGAAATCTAGTCTATGTATGAAAGCCTCTAACTGATATGAGTTACTAGGACATACCCCCAGCTAACTCTAACAGGACTGAAACTGAAAAGTAAATACTGAAGGTAAAGCATGCCTATCATCCTCGAACTATGAGGACTCAACACTCATCTACTAAGTACAGACTAGAAGTCGACTAAGTACGGTTTGGAAGCTGAGCGCCTTAACCTACCTCATAAAATGATACTGCACAAAGGTATACGTCATTACTTTAAATGTACTGAGCATGCAGGATATGTCTTAAGTTGGGCAATAAAGAACTAAACATAGAAATAGGTATACTGAAATATAACTGAAAGCTGAACTGAATACAATAACCAAGTACAAATCATGAATATAAAATGCTGAACTAAATACTGAAATAAATTATAAGTACATGGTCAATGCAACATGAATCTGACTGTGGGAGATACTATTAACTGACATACCCCAAGTTGAGCTAACTATGGGACCAACCTATAACCATGGATGGGAGGGTGTTCATACCTTGCCAAGGGTATGAACAAGTCTGACATGGATCCAATATTGATGTCATCAAGGGACAAGCATGTGCAGCCTAGTCTAAAAGCTGACTCATTTGATACCTACGGTGGCGCCGTAGTTCTGTAACTTGGGGACTGCTACTAAAGGCTTAGCCTAAACTGACAGCTAAGTCTTTATCCCCTCATCCGCTCAGTACTAAGTCTACTCCCTAATAAATATAAACAACAATGAACTGAAATAATGGATAGCTCAAAGTATTGATAATTAACTGAGAATGCAACATACTCATACTGAAAGATATGGTATTCAATTTTTGTAGCATGATTGTCTGTCTAAACTACCTAGCGAGCATAATCTATGAAGTACTGAAAATTATCACAGGCTAGGGTTCTAAATTCTATACATGAACTGTAGTAATTCTCCAACAAACATGAACTAAGCATCATATAAATTACAGCATATGAATAGCAAAGAGAACTATAAGGTTTATGAACCCTAGGTCTAATCAATCATAGAGAACTGAAGGAACTGGCTGAGTTCTAGGGACCTAGAGGGTGAAAGGAACCCACTAGTGAAATACCACATACCTGGTGAAGAAAACTATGGAGAAATCCTCGGATTCTTGGGCTGAACTTGATGAAGACCTCTGCTTGTTCTTGAGAGAAAACTATCGCTTCTTTTGTTTCTTTTCTTGCTAAGACCAATAAATTTAGGAGGATGAATGTTTTAGGTAGTTTTTTTACTAATATAATAGGCTTAGAGTAGTCAATATGATGTACCCTAGGCATTAAAAGAGTAGGAAAAGTCTGGAATTCCCTAGAGAATAATTAGAAAAATCTGCTGAAATTCACGACTCAAGAATCATAAATTGGTTCTACGGCTCGAGGAAAGTTCCACGGGTCATGGAACCCTATCGTGGTTTCCTGGTCCTGAAAGCTGGGCTACTAGAATGAACTCCACGATTTGGGTTCATCACTCGTGGAAACTTTCATGGGTCGTGGAATCCCACTCGTGGTTCCTGAGCAGAATTCCTTGGGTCCCTAAAGGTTGGTTCATGAGCAGGATCCTGTCATAAGCCACAGAGGGAACCTACGGTGGCACGTAGGTTTGGGACTAAGGGTAATCTCACCTGGTCCAACTCGGTGCTAAATAGACTCCCAAAACATAAATATATATTGCATGAGGCTCACATACATGTGACATATCTAGATATCAAAACTTGTTCATAAACATGTTCATACCCCGGATCTTCATACTACTCACGAACCTTGGTTTTAGAAAGTGATTCATGAGCATTGATGGTACATCGGGTGTCTTGTCTTGCATAATAGTTCATAACTTAGAGATTTTCATGGAACTAGTTATATTTCATAATAACATAGATTTTCATAGAACATAGGAACTAGGGATGCACTTGCTTGAAAAATTCATGAGAATACATGTTATCAATATCCCATTTTTTCTTAAATCAAACCACGCATGTAGGATTTACCATAATTAGCCTTCAAATCAAAATAAGAGTTCATATGTAATAACCCATACAAAATCATGCAATTTAGTAGAAATTTCATAGTAAAATCATAAGAAGGCAATTTATATCAAAACCCATAAGAACTGGGTAAGAACCCTAATTTGAAAGTTCATGAAATTCAAAATAGGAATTTGGGGTTTTTGGCACAAGGGTGAAAGGACCCCATTGTTAAATACCCACATACCTTGATTGAAGCTAACCCACTTGAAATTGAAAAGAAGAGGAGGCTTGAACTTTGAGCTTGAAACCCTAACTTGAAGCTTGAGAAGATGAAACTCCTTTTCTTCTTCTGGAAATTGATTGTAAGAATGGGAGAAAACTTAGGCCAAGTGGGAATAAAAACCCTCCTAAATAGGCTTAAATTCACTTAGTATAGGAGTTAAAAGAGTGGAAAATTACAAAAATACCCCTGGACTTAAACTTGGAAAAAGCTAGAAAAAGTAGACTTCAGAGACCACGAGTCAGTCCATGGTCCGTCATCCTAAAAGATGAGACATCAGCTGATCTGTGGTTTCAAATGTCACTTCTAGGGGTCTACTGGAACTCAACACCATGAGTCACTCTACGTTCCGTGGTTCAGGTCAACAGACCGTCCTGTGACTCGTGTTTCTGAGTTTAGGACATGAGGATCCTCTGATCCTCAAGGATTACAAGTGGAAGAATGGGTTGTGGAATTGGTTGACGAGTCATATACCCACTCGTGGAATATAGAGGAATTGGTATCTCTCTGAAGGTGATTCCACGGGTTACAGGATGGACCACTATTCAAAATGATGACCCATCAAGTCATTCGTGGAAACTGGGTAGAAAAGCTGAATTTTGACAAACCACGGGTCACTCTAATGACTGTGGTTTTGGTCTACGGGTCGTGAACCAACTAGTTGTTTTGAAGATGAAAATTTTAAGGTTCAGGTCAGAAATCACGAGTCACAGTACGGACCGTCGTTCAGAACCACGGTTCGTCATCTCTGTCCGTAGTCACTGACAATGCTACAGTAAATTGCCCATAACTTTTTACTCTGGACTCGGATTAATGCGCGGTCAGTGGTGTTGAAAAGAAGACTCAAAAAACTTTAATTTGGTACATACTAGGCTACCTAACTGTTTTTATTTTAGGAGGAATGATTGATTGAAGTTGACCCTAATTTAGTCTTACAAGAAAACTTACTTGGGTGAGGTGCTTGCAACTTAACTTGATGATAGGAATTTCTTATGAACATGATTTGTATCCAAAGCACTCACCACACTAGGGAAATGATTATTACACTCATGGAAAAGGTTTGGATATTAGCGTAGGATTTTTTGGGTTGTTACAGTAATACCACTCACCACAAGAGAGAATCCCACACACAATCATGCATTTTATAATATAGGGATAATAAGCAACACAAAGATGCTCACTCACTCAAAGAAGTTCGAGTGCACACACATAGAACTATAGGCTTTCCCTTTATATAATTCGCCCCTAATATAGAGTTGCAATGCTCGAAATCACTAAGGACTTGTGGGTACTATATATGCTAGGGTTAAGGTAAGGGTATCATTTAGATCAAGTGATTAATCCTCCCTAATGCTATCATTAGTAAATTCAAATGAACCACTCACATCATTGATTCAAATTCACCTTATTTCTCCCTCTCACGACCCAAGTTTTCCCCAGAACCATTCTTCCAAACAACCTTCTGTTTTGATCAAGAGGTAGCGCAATTCAATTCTTTTTCTTTCATTGTTTCATCTTTTGAAACTTCAAGAAATTCATAATATAAGTATTGGGTGCTACCTCCCATTGAAGATCAACTTTTATTTCTATCATTAATGCATACAGCCCCAAACATAAGATTTTTCCTAAATCAACATTCCATTTTTCATTCATCTTCTCCCCCTCACAAAACATAGGATGTTAGCCTACATTTTCATTGCTAGCAATTAGGGAGGAATGGGTTCCAAAATAGAGGATTCAAAAAGGTCATGGGGTATAACATGGGTGCCATGAAAATGGCTAAAGGCTCAAAAAGGTTGACTAGGATTAGTGTTAAGGGAAGGAACTTTTAGTTAAAGTGACAATTCAAAAAGGGCCTAAGGTTATCTTTCAAGCTAAGTAACATCTAGAATTTTCCTTTTAATCATATTCAGGGGAAGTTCTAGATGACATGCATAAACAGGAACGAAGTAAACCTTACCACACAAGTTATCACAACACAAAATGTTCACAATAAGTCTCAAAATCAATTGAAACAAATGAATTTTGACAAGCTATTCCAAGTTTGCACAACTCATTTGTGAATCAAAAGACAAATGAAGAATGTAAAAATTATGACAAAAGAGTGCTTTCCAAATTAAATTTCCCCTCTTTTCTCTATTTTCAAAATCCTTTGCCAATAAAATTTTTGGTAGTCCCATTTGAGACAAGTGCAAAATGGACTCAAAAATAAACACTTGACTTGAAATTTTTTCATAAAAAAGTTGCCTCTCAATCTATCATAGAAAAATATCATCCCGTTCGACACAAAAAATAATGATAAGAAATTTTTCTCCTTGGGAAAGAACTATGGAATAATTAGTGTGTAGGACTAACCGACACTTTGGCAATCTCACATCCAAAATAAAAGGATCAAGCTCAGCGAGGGAACAAATTAAACCATAAGAACATAAAGGCTCGATGAGGTAATAAACAAGATCATCAAAACATTCCCCATAAGGTACAAAATATCAAAAACGTACAACCAAATCCCGACAAGGTCAATAAAAATATGCAATATAACAATCTAAGCCCGACAAGGGCAAAAAAAAACATCCAAATATCAACATAAATAAATGCATCCCACCCCCAACTAAAAGAATATCATTGACCCTAATTCTCAATCAAAGAATATAAGAGGTAAGGTGAAAAGACTCCCTGAGAAAACTAATCTGAATCGACATCCTGCGAATCAGCCACAAAACTGGGTCCAACTCTGCCTATATAGGAGTGTGCTATCCCTAGAGACTCAAAGAATGCTCTTTGCAATGTTGGGTTATTCTCCTCTGCCTGATCATCCTTCTCAACTCACATGCTACCGAACAATTCATCAACCATGCTTGTAGTCCTTTGAGGGGCGGCTATAGCTTCATCAAACAAGCTCATATCTGCATTAGTCATGGTGGCCTTACCCTTCATCTTATTTATATCATCTCGAGTGTAGGTAACTGCCTTTTCAACAATATAAACTCTAGAAAAAAGCTTTCAAAGGCTATCAAAGACATCCTTCATTGCATCTTTGGCAGCTTTTTTGATGACCGTCTGTAGATTCTTAGCCAATTTTCCCAGTTGAGTCTCATGGGAGTAAGTCATGTCAACTAGCTTTTGGAGACCAGTAAGATCCTAGCAAGAAAGAGATGGTGAGAGTCTAGGAGGTAGGGCATCTAAAGGGTTTCCAATTCTGCGAGAGTAGGAGTACCTAAAATAGACCTTATAGGTGAAGTTGCACCCACCTCCAAAGTAGCACATAAGATCTCAATATTAGCAAAACTCTGCATCTTCCTCTTTTTCACCATGGGGACCTCCGCGTCCCTCTTCTTATCAATGTCAACCAAATTGGTAGTAGGGATAGATCGATTAGAGTAAAAGAATGTACCCCTACTCTAGCACATAACTTACCTCATGTATTAGTCTCGTATTCTTGGGTTCGCTTGCCTACTGGGGTTTTTAGTAGGCACCATCATGGCCCAACTTTTGGTCATGATAACTACCGCCAAGATACGAGTTACGCTTATAAAGGGGATACTATAGAAAATTTAGCCGATAATATTTGGTAGTTTCTTACCATTGAAGTTCCAATTATACCAGAGGAGAATGAACCAAGTAGCCTTGAAAAGGAGGTCCCTTTGCATACTTATATTGAAGGGAATGAATTAGAGATGCGGTGGTTGCATTCCATAAATTTTGATCATCGATGAAACCAATGCCTAGAACTACTACAACTGCAAGGGGAAATTAAAGAACTGGTAAGACATTAAGTTACATTCCTCCATCTATGAAGGATGGCAGAGTAACTATTAGGATAGAGGAAGAGGATGTCAGAACACAGAAGAAAAATTGGGAATCTCCACTAATTTTTTTTTTATTGGTGAAACTCCCTATGAAAAACAAATGAACAATTTTATGACTGGAGTATGGAATTTCATAGCTAAACCAGTGACTCTTTTCCATGATAATGGGTACTATATATTTAATTTCAAAACTATAGAAGAAAAAGAGAAAGTGCTTCAATATGGTCCTTGATTTTTCAGTAATAAACCAGTCCTAAAGTAGTCGGAGCTGAATTTTGATTTTGAGGAGTATATACGAAGTCAAATCCCAACTTGGGTTAAGTTTCCTAAATTTCCTATGGGTTATTTGTCGATTAAAGCATTAATCAAAGATGCTAGTGTAGTTGGGAGGAGTTTAAACACAGATATTTTTAGTGCTGAAAAGATTTCGTATACCCGAATTCTTATGAGGTTAATTTGTTCCAGCCACTACCAAATTCTGTTAATATTGAAAACGTTTCTAGACCTTGGAGCCAACAAATTTAGTATTAATAGTTTACTATGTTTTGTATTGAATGCATTAGACTTGACCATGATTACAAGGAATGTTGGTACCAAAAGAAGCCTGAAGAGAAAGTCTTTGAAGATATTGCTGAACAAGTTCCTAAAAAGAAAATGATTAGAAGAAAGAAAGCTTATAGAGAAGAATAGATTGTTGTTCCATGAAAAGAGAAGAAGGATTTTACTAGTACTTGTTTTCTTGATATATGTACCTGCACATCAGATATTGGCCACACTAGGCCAGAAGAAGTTCCATATGGAACTAATTGCACAATCAAAATTACACATTCTAATCCAGTTGAATTGAACACCTTACATGTCATGCCCCGACTCTATACCCTAGATGCAACACGGTGCTTAGAGCCACAAGTGATCCCAAGATAACCCATGGTATGGCATATACTAAGTATTCTGAATAATAATGACTAAGCGGAAGCTAAACTGAATAAAAATATAAGTTCTAAAATTTAAACTGAACATCTCTAAATATAATTTAAGTCTGAAAAGAAAAAGCCAATTGAACAAGATGAAGTCTGACTTTATTTCTAAAAACCTCTACTACTGATGAATTGCTGGAAAAAGCCCCCAACTAACTCCAAAATACTGAAAACTGAAAGTACCAATGAAAAAGGATAATAAAATTTCGTCCTCGGATGATGAGGACTCACCACTGGTAGTCGTTGTGAAGGTGCGGGATTGAGCTAATCGTGATGATGAATTTAAGAACATAAACCTGCATCATGATAAATGTAGCACATAGAGTACGTGGTCAGTACTTTGAGTGTAGTGAGCATACGGGATATCCAAGCTAAAATATAATTGTACATGCTAAAATGCTAATATGTTGTTTAAAACAGTAAACTGAAGTTGTAGTGCATAGGCCCAAACATAATTATGCATAAATCTAAAATGCAGGAATATTTCTAAAAAAGCATAATGAAAAGATGTAAAACTGAACTGACAACCTAATACACAACTACTAAGTCTAATTCTATGGGAGAGTCCATTAACAAACATATACCACGTTAGCAAAATGGGCAGTCTGATATATATGCACCATCGAGAGGACCCAATATACCTTTCAAGGGTCTAGGGTCTTGACTAGCGTGACTACTAATTCTGATACCAAACTGATAGGCTAAATAAGCCTATAGTGGTACATAGTTCTGGGACATTAGGGTACACCAAATTCTAGTATAACCTGTGGCTAAGTACAACTATCAACACTAATTTCTGAGAGCTCATTTAAAACATGAGTTCTTAAATGCTGCATCATAACTTAAAAGGTCCAAAAATACTTTTTCTGAAAAGCTGTAGACTGATAATCTAATATGTTCTATTTGAAACTGGATACTGATATTCTGAGCTGAGTTTTGAAAAAAATCCAATTTATGTTAAAATAGTATAATTTCAGTCTAAACTCTTGATTTCTTAAACCCTTGTAGAAGTTCATGCAAATCATTGAAACTATGATATAAATCTTCTAAAAAATATAAAAATCATATAGAATTCATGAGGACCTAAATCTTGTAAAGATATACATAATAGGGTATGAACACTAATGTAATAAAACCATAATATCAATGTAGAAGTCTGGGATTTTGGGCAAATGGGCGAACTGAACCCGTACTGAATACCAAAATACTAGGTAGAAGGAGATTCTTAAATTGGGGATGGAGTTTTGAACCATTGGAGAAGAAAGTCCTAAGCCATAGAGCATTCTTACTTTCATTTTGAAATTAAATCGATGGAATGAATAAAAATCCTCTAAGTTTGATTAAAACCCTCTAAAAATATACCAAAAACAACTTAGTTTAGGATTTAAAATATGGGAAAAGACCAAAATACCCCTAAAATAAAATTAAAAGATACAGAAAATCTCACTGAATGGGCTTATCTGATGTCCCATCACACCTACCATGGCCCATGGTGAGTGGCCATCAGAATGGGATAGCTTGTCTTGCCCTTTGGAACATTCCAATGGCTGAGGCCTACGGCCTGTGGGACCTTCCAGAGAAGATGGCCTTTGCTATTGGGATGGAAGGGCTGGTTGGGGCCACTAGGCATTTCCCACAGTAGGCTCCCATGGTGCATGGTGGCTCTCACTTCTCGTGGACTAGATCATTGAGGATGAGGGGAAAGGTCAGTTCCCACGAGGTATGCGATGTCCCATTGGGCCTTCACGGCCCATGGTAGCTACCCATAGAACCTGAAATCTCATATTTTAGCTGGTTTTCTGAGTTTAAATGCTAGTTCAAATTCCGGGGAGTTACAATATCTCCCCTTTGGAGTCATTCATCCTCGAATGAAGGCTTAATAAGCTGAGTTTGAAGGGAAAGAGCTACAATGCCTACCGACAGAATTCTAAATGTTGAAGTACTGACAGGATAACTGAGTTCTAAGTAAAATCTAATTGAACTAAAGTCGTTAATCATGAATGAATACTGGGAGCATGAAAATAACTAGAGGAATAGAACTAAAGGAATGTACTAAGGAGGAAACTATTACCTCAAGCTGAAACTGAATAAGATGGGAAGAGGTGAGGCTACTTGGCTATCGTAGAGGCTTTTGCTTCCTATGTAGCTCCCTCAACTGGCTTATTCCTCTAAAGGACCTTCACCAAAGTGACTTCCTTATTTCTCAACCTACGAGCCTAACTATCAAGAATCTGAACTGGGACCTCTTCATAAGTGAGACTATCCCTTACATCCACATTATATAATGGTACAACTGAAGCCGGATCACCAATGCACTTCGTTAACAAGGATATATGAAAGACTGGGTGCACCAATTCTAAGTCTGGAGGCAACTCAGACCAATAAGCCAACTTGACAAATCTCCTCAGAATCCTGTAGGGACATACATATCGGGGACTAAGCTTCCCTTTTTTCCCAAATCTCATCACTCCCTTCATAGGTGAAACCTTCAATCTCTCTCTGATGTGTTGAACTTTATCCATAGTCTCATGGCATTAATCTGTCCCTATCAATGCTGCTTCACCTACGTCAAACCAACCTATAGGCAATCTACACCTACTCCTATAAAGTGCCTCATATGGGTCCAAAATGCTAGAATGGAAACTGTTATTGTAGGAAAACTCTATAAGAGTTAAGTGATCATCCCAATTAACTTTAAAATCAATCACATATGCTCTAAACATATCCTCTAATGTTTCAATAGTACACTTGGCCTGGATGTTTATCTGCAGGTGAAATATTATGTTGAGATTCACTTGAGTACCAAGACCCTTCTGAAATAACTTCCAGAAGGTAGATGTAAACTGAGTGCCCCTATCTGAGATGATGGATAAGGGAACTCCATTCATTATGACTATCTTATGAATATAGAGTTTGGCATAATCCTTGACTAAATCAGTAGTCTTGAAAGGCTAGAAGTGGGCTGACTAAGTCATCCTGTCTACTACCACCCAAATTGAATCATGTTGTCTGCGAGTATGCGACAATCCTATAAAGAAATCCATATTGATAACTTTCCACTTTAAAGTAGGAATGGCAATATCCTGAATTATACCTCCTGATCTCTGATGTTCTACCCTTACCTGCTGGCAGTTGGGACATTTAGACACAAAATCTGCAATGTCCCATGTCATGCTATTCCACCATTAGACCTCCCATAGGTCACGGTACATCTTGGTGGAACCATTATTGATAGTGTATTTAGAGCTTGGAGCCTATGTAAAAATTTTCTACCTTAAATCATCCACATTAGAAACACATAACCGACCCTAGTAATGAAGCGCACCATCTTCCTCTTGAGAGAAAACTTCTACTCTTTGCTGATGGACTAAACCCTTGAACTGAAGTAAGATGGGATCACTATCTTGCTTCTCCTTCACCTCAACAACCAAAGAAGATTCTGACCCATTCTGAATAATAATGTCACCTTCTGATGAATCTGTAAGGTGAACTCCTAAATGAGAAAGCCTATGAACAACCTTAGCCAATTCCTTCTTTTCTTCCTCAACCGGTGACATGCTACCCATATATAACCTGCCAAGTGCGTCAGTCATAACATTGGCCTTACCCTGATGGTATAGCACACTCATGTCATAGTTCATAAGAAGTTCTACCCACCTTATATAATGAAGATTTAACTCCTTCTTAGTGAACACAAACTTGAGGATCTTATGGCCGGTAAGCACATCCACATGGACACCATACAAGTAGTGTCTCTAAATCTTCAGGGAAATAACAACTGTTGCTAATTCTTGATGATTAGTCGGATAGTACGTCTTATAAATCTTAAGTTATCTAGAGGCCTAGGTGATGACCTTACCATGTTGCATTAAAACACAACCTAAACCAACTCTAGATGCATCACAATACACCACAAAGCCATCTAAACCCTCTAGTAGAGCCAAAACTAGAGTTGTGGTTAGCCTAGTCTTCAATTCCTGGATGTTCTTTTCACACTCATCTGACAACTGAAACTTAACCCTTTTAGGGTCAACATGATCAATGGGGAAACTATGGATGAAAACCCCTCAACAAATATCCTATAGTACCCAACTAAACCTAAAAAGCTCCTAATGTCTAGCAGAGAAATGGGTCTAGGCTAGTAATTTACTGCCTCTATTTTCTGCGAATCCACTCAAATGCCCTCCTTGGACATAAAATGACCAAAAAATCAATTTACTGCTACCAAAACTCACACTTGCTAAGCATAGAAAATAATTGGTGATCGTTGAGAGTCTACAACATAACCCTCAAATGGTCTTCATACTCCTCCTCACTGTGAGAGTAGACAAGGATGTCATCTATAAAAACAATGACAAACATATCAAAGTAGTTCTTAAACACCTTGTTCATCAAGTCTATAAAAGTTGTAGGAGCATTTGTTAGTCCAAAAGTCATAACCAGAAATTCATAGTGACCATACCGAGTTCTGAAGGTTGTTTTTGAAATGTCACATTCTCTAACTCTGAGCTGATAATAATAGGATCTTAGGTAAATTTTGAAAAAATAGCTGGCACCTTGATGTTGGTCGAACAAGTCAACAATCCTAGAGATAGGATAGTTATTCTTGATTATCACCTTGTTCAAATGACAGTAGTCGATGCACATTCTGAGAGAATTGTCTTTCTTACGCACGAAGAGAACTTCAGCACCCCATGAAGAGATATTGGGAATGATGAAGCCTATATCTAGGAGGTCTTTTAGTTGGTCTTTCAAATCCTTATGCTCAGTTGGAGCCATTCTATAAGGATTAATAGATACAGGTTGTGTATCCGGAAGAAGGTTTATCCAAAATTCAATCTCCCAATAAGGAGGGACTCAGGGCAGATCTTTAGGAAACACTTCTGGGAACTGAGTCGAGAGGCGGGGTCTCAAACTCTAAGTCTTTAACTTAAAGTATGTGGTAGATATACCCTTTTGGGATCATTTTTCAGGACTTAAAGTAAGATATGAAATGACCTTTTGACATTGGAGGACTACCCCACCATTCTAAGAAAGTCTCATCTTGAAACTTAAATTTTATGACTATGGATTTGCAGTTGACTGAGGCATAACAGGCATGTAGTCAATCCATGCCAAGAATGACATCGAAATTTGTCATATCTAATTCTACTAAGTCTACTAAGGTGACTCGATGGAGGACAGAGACTGGACAATTTTTATATACCCTCTTAGATAAAACTGACTCACTGACTAGGGTTGAGATTTAGAAAGGTTCTAGATGTTTTTTTAGGACTAACTCTAAATTTACATGGAACATAAGGAGTCACAAAAGATAATAAAGCTCCTAGGTCTAGAAAGTGTAAATATCAAAAGAGAAAATTTACAACATACAAGTGACTACATCTTGGGAACTCTCCTGATCCTGATGAGATAACTTGGCATAGAGATGGTTTTGACGCTGACCATCGCCTGTATCTGAAGTAGTACCTTGTTGAGTTGTGCGACCAGTTGGAGCTCCTAAAGTAGTGGACTAAGATCAATTACCTCCTTGTCCCTTCTTGGCAAAGGTGAACTCCTTCAACCTATGACCAAGCTTACCACACCAAAAACATACCTCTTTGCCAACAAAACACTCACTTGGATGATTCTTACCACACTTAGGGCATGCTAGAAAAGTGCAGTTACCTGAAATACTGCCTTGAGAATTAGAGCCAGGTGACCGATTTCTCTGGTCCTATAGATGTATGGGAGATGGAGCACTGGTTGATGAAAGTGCGGGAGTTGAAGACTTCTTCTAAAACTACAAGCGATTCCCACTGTCCGACCTCTATTGAGAATAATCAAAATTGCTAGTTCTAGCCCTCTTGTTTTCTCTCTCTTTCTCCTTTAGTTTCTCCTCTTCCATCTGCTAAGAATAATTCATGAGTATGGAGATGTCCATATATTCGAATAACATAGCTGTATTACATTCCTTCTTAACCAAGTTCCAAATAACCTAAATATACTTACTCATATGTTGTAATGACCCTTCCGGGTATTTCCACGTATACGTTTTCCCCGAACCGTTAGAGCTTGTTTGTAGCGGTCCCAAGTCACTTAAGGCTCGTCAGGACCGATATTTCAGAGTCGGGTCCATTGTTTGGTCGCATTCTAAGTTTTGAAGCCAAGCAAGTCGGCAAAAGTTATCGTAAGTTCTTTAATAAATTTTCTGAACTTTGGGTAAAATATCCCGGAGCTTTTATCTCAATATATAAAGAGGTAGAGGTCCCCCAAAATACCAAATCGAAGGTCTACGAGTCTAAGTTCAAACGCACAAAACCTCACGTCCAACTGATCGCGGAGTAAAAAGTTATGACTGTTTTACCGCGGACTGTCTGGCAGAAAATGGGTTGCGAACCGGGTTGCGAACCGGGTCGGGTTAAACTCGATTTAAGCCTCAACTTAACGTTTTAAAACGCCATTTCAGTTCCAAAACAGTGAGAAAAAATAAGGGAGGGTTCCAAGAGAGTTCTTTATTATCTAAATCGTTCGATGGTGAGTTGCAAACTTAAATTTAAGAATTTTATTAACATCGCGTGTATTTGAAAATATTTTATTTAAAAGTTGAATTTGGTAAAAATTATATTATTATTACCTTTTCAAAATATTTTAAAGGTTTATGAAAGATATTTTTATTGCGATATAATTGTATATGTATTTATTTTATAAGGTTTTTATACATTGTAATATTTTAACGGAGATAGTAAATTTAGTTATGTTGAAATTTATTATTATAATATAGTAGGTTTTATTTGAAATAATTTTCTATTAATTATGGTATATTCAAAAAGCTATATTTATTTTACCACGAACTTATGTAATACCCGAGTATATATATAACGAGATAGATAATTGAGGTGTCACACCTCCACTTCAACGTGGAAGTGGAGGGAGTGCACAACGTGGATTAATTGCCACAGTTGGCAAGTTAATGTAAGCATGTGTCAAGAATGGCTTGTGCTTATCCATTGATTTAGCACTTTGCATGGAACTTTGTTACAAATAAATTTTCAGCTAGATGTTTTCTTTTTCTACGGGTTATATAGTCACGTATATATAGGGGTTTAAAAGGAGGCTTATTTTATTTTGTTCATTGAAGAATTTGGTGAATATATCCTGTGTATATGTTTATACTCTTTTACGTGAGAGAAAATTTGGTAGGAGAATCACTTTGAGTATAGAGTCGATCCTCGAAAGAAAATCAATTATCTACGTCAAGTTATTCAAGCCCAAATCCGATTCCGATTTAGTTTTGGATTTTCTCGGAGTGGTTCGAGCTTGGACATCGTTGTTCTAGCAGCTTGTCATCGGAAGACAGGTAGGTTACGGTTTATTTTCCCTAGACTCCGCATATATAGAATAAAATTGTATTAATGGGCATCCTTGGGTTGGTTTATTAGGTTGGTACCACAGACCTTGACCGCTTTATTCATGTCCGCCTACTTTTGTTCCTCCATTGCTTGTAGTATTTGCCAATATATTTTATTTACCCTTGTGGTCCTGTGAGGCCTTGTTGACTCTGGAACATAGAAGGTGGGATTTTGGAATGTCCGCGAGTCCCGGGCATAGAATTATCCTTCTAGGCTGGTTATGCTTGCTGAGTAGCTGTGGGCCTGTGCAGGGTCGATAGGTTGATTGTGAGCTGCTGGGCAGCTATTGTGTTGTGATCATACCATTTCCATGCATATAAAGAGGTTTTATCCATGTTTTACTATGGTTTTGGCTTCGGGCCTATTGGCACCATTTTCTAAACCTTGCATGGCCCGGGGGGCCCATTTTTTATGGAAATAATTTGGAAATGGTTTGATTTAACTTGTGAATTTCCTGGGTAAAAGAAACTAAATTATGTTTTAAATCATCAGTTTTACGATTAACGCTAGACTCGGCAGGGCCGGGGTGCTAGTTCTGTTTTCTTGCTACTTGAGATGATTTTTAGCCTCGGTCGGACCGAGCACCTGAGATGAATTTTTACTGTTTAGACCCGGTTATCCCCGGGCACCCTTGGAGGGGTTTTGTGAGATATTTTCCTACTACTTTAGTCCTGGATGGGGTCTGGGCATGCATATTTGAGACTGGGTCTCTATCTTGATCCCGGACTTGCTTCCGGACGACATGTTTTGATACTGAGTTTTAGTATGCGGTCTGGGACCTCCCATGGACCTTGCCATCCGGGCCAGGGGCTACGGGCTGCGTGTGCCGGAGGAGGGGTATACGGTGGAGTAGAGGTATACGGGCAGTGTCCTTCCATGGAACCTACCTGCTGGGCCGGATCGGCACCGGAGGAGGTACATACAGAGATACCATTTAACTTGAGATCTTCATGAATCATATCATTCATTGTTCGAGGCTCCACCCTTGTTTGTTGTTTGCTGATTGTACGCTCCGGTAGTATGGGATGCCGGAGGGTTTGTATTCACTTGTTTGTGTTCCTCGGTTGTATGGGCGGCCGGGGGACTGTAGGTAGACTTTTGCTATTTACTTACAAAATTGTTCCCTGTTACGGTTAATTATGAAATTGGTTACTGCTAGACTGTTAGTTGCTGGATTTGAGATTGATATGATTAGTTGGGCTTGATTCATGTCTCTAAGCATGCCTATCACTACTCTTTCTCTCTTCTTCTTACACTTGAGGTTACCGGTATACCGTCCATTTCGTGAACTAATTTTGTATACACTGTTATTGCAAGGTCCGCAGGTGCGTTGTTTCTCACTTTCACCTGTGCCTATGGTGTGGATATTCTGCTTACTAGCCTCACATGTGGTTCTGTTGATTTCCCTCTGGGCTAGTTCCTGTGTACCTTTCGTTGTTTTCTGTGACTGCTTGCTTCTAGTCTGTCTGTTACTACGCTTTTATCTTATATGTGCCCAGTCGGCCTATGATACCTACTGGGTACCTTATGCTTCGCATTTGGTGCTCACCCCTACCCCCTGCATCTTTGGGTGCAGATCCTAGCGTGGGCCATCGCTGTTAGATCGCTGTGATTCATGCTTGGAGATCTGTTGGGGACTACTTCAGGATGAGGGTGAGCTCTTGGCGATCGGAGCTTAGCTTTAGTTTATCTTTTGCTTCATGTACTCTATTACCATTCAGAGACATCTGTATATATATTGTTTTGGGTCGTTTGCACTCCATCTATGTAGTTTTGGCTCTATACTATGATACCAGGTCTTGGGGTTTGGTTTAGTTTCCGCATATGTATATATTTATAGTCCTTTTATCTGTTCTCTTCGTCTTGTTCTCTTATTTGTTAGATAGTATCCCATTACTAACTGTTCTGGGCTACGGGGATTGGTTCACCTACCGGGGGTTGTAAGTGCCATCATGACCGAGAAATTGGGTCATGACAACTTGGTATCAGAGCTTTAGGTTCACAGGTGTCATCGGTATGGGAGCCAATGTCTAGTAGAGTCCTGCGGATTGGGGCGGAGACGTCCGTACTCAATCTTTGGGAGGCTACAGTGACATTTTAGGAAATTTGACTCTTTCATTGCTTCTGTGTCGTGCGTATAACCCTTGATGTTTCTGGAAATCTCATTTTTTCTACTTCATTCTTCCGCAGATGGTTCGTACGAGATCATCGGCATCACGCAGAGATGAGCCTCCCGCTCCAGCACCCGCTCCAGCACCAGCTCCAGCACCCGCTCCAGCACCAGCTCTAGCACCAGCTCCAGCGCCAGCTCCAGCGCCAGCTCCAGTTCAAGCTCCAGTGCCCACTTCTGTGCCAGCTCCAGCCGCAACTCAGTCTCCAGATATTCGGGGATTACTATTTCAACTTTTGGGTGTGATTGGAGAGCGGCCTTCTGAGGTAGCGCAGACATCCGCTCAGGGGGCAGCCCTGGGTGCACAGAGCTCAGGAGCGCAGCCTGCTACTATGTCTCCCCGTGCGGAGGTCATTTCGGTTCCATCTGTTGCACATCCTATTGCTCTTTGCCCTGTTATGACAGAGTTAGAGCAGAAGACATTGGGTAGGTTTTTGAGGTTAGCACCTCCGAGGTTTGCTGGTACTTCTGGACAGGATCCACTTGACTTTATTACTACCTGTGAGGAGAAGTTGCATCATTTGGGTTTGTTGGAGACTCACGGGGTTGGTTATACTACCTATCAGTTAAAGGGCCCATCGAAGTTATGGTGGAGGGCCCACGTTGCTTGTAGAGCCCCGTCGTCACCTCTTTTGGCCTGGTCTTAGTTTTATGAGGCCTTTATGGCCAAGTTTCTACCTCAGAGTGATCGTGAGCGTCGCAGGGAGCAGTTTACTCACCTTACACAGGGGTCTACGACTGTCTTAGAGTATGAGACCCGTTTTCATCAGCTAGCACCGTCCGGAGCTGTGATCATTCCTACCGAGGAAGATAGGATTCGCAGATTTGTATGGGGTTTGAGGCCAGAGATCAGGCAGCTAGCTGAGATATTGGTCGCCAGGGGTCGGTCATTTCAGGCTATCGTAGACTATGCCCGCACTATGGAGGACCTACAGCGACATGATCAGGGGTCCAGAGATAAGAGGCCTCGACATCAGGGTGTCTACAGTGGTTCAAGATATGGTGGTAGAGTTCCTGGCCAGTGGAGCCAGAATTATCAGCCACAGCAGTACCAGGGTCAGTCCAGCCGACCGGTTCAGGCTTCCCTTCAGACTTTTGGTAGTACCCAGTTCGAGCAGGGTCAGAGCAGCCATCAGGGCTATGGCAGCCAGTCTTCGAGGGGTACAGTTTCTGGGGCATCAGGTCGTGGTGGTCATACGGGATCTGCTGGTTCATCTCGACCGAGTAGGCCGCCAGGGGCTTGTTTTACTTGTGGTGTGATCGGTCATTTTGCTAGAGATTACCCTCAGCAGGGTACAGTTCAGTTGGCCGAGCCTTTACGAGTAGTTCAGCCTCCAGATAGAGGGGGTGGTCGTCAGGGTAGAGGTGGTGCTCCATGCGGCAGAGCAGGTGGTAGGGATGGCGGTCGGGCAGGTGGAGGTTGTCGTCAGTCTTACGCGGTCCCTAGGAGACCAGAGGCAGAGACCTCAGATGCTGTGATTATAGGTATGATTTCTGTGTGCCATCAGTGTGCTATGGCTTTATTTGATCCTGGATCCACTTGTTCATATGTATCTGCCTACTTTGTGCCTTGTTTGGGGTTGGCTAGTGAGCCATTATTTGTTCCTGTTTCTGTTTCAACCCCAGTAGGAGATTCTTTAGTAGTGGATCGGATTGTGAGATCCTGTATGTTATCTGTTGGTGATTCAGAGACTTGGGGTGATTTGATGATTCTTGATATGCTAGATTTTGATGTGATACTGGGCATGGACTGGTTTATCCCCTCACCGTGTGGTTTTGGATTGTTATGCCAAGACCATTACCATAGCTGTGCCTGGTGTATCCCCGGTTGTGTGGCAGGGTTCTGTTAGACATGCACCATCTGGGATCATTTCTTGTCTTAAAGCTAGGAAGTTGATTTCCCGTGGGTGTTTAGCTTATCTAGCATATGTCCGAGATGTTAGTGCTGACCCCACTTCTCCTGAGTCCATTCTTGTGGTTAGAGACTTCCTTGATGTGTTTCCTACCGACCTGCCAGGCCTTCCACCTGAGAGAGATATTGATTTTGCTATTGAGCTAGAGTCGGGCACTAGGCCCATTTCTATTTCTCCTTACCGTATGGCTCCTGCTGAGTTGAGGGCGCTTAAGGAGCAGCTCCAGGATCTGTTAGCTAAGGGGTTTATTAGACCTAGTGTGTCACCGTGGGGTGCTCCTATTCTCTTCGTGAAGAAGAAGGATGGGTCGATGCGCATGTGTATTGATTATCGACAGCTGAATAGGGTGACAATGAAGAATAGGTATTCGATACCTAGGATTGATGATTTGTTTGACCAGCTTCAGGGTTCAGTCGTGTTTTCGAAGATTGATTTGAGGTCTGGCTACCATCAGTTGAGGATTAGGGCGGAGGACATCCCTAAGACAGCATTCAGGACACGTTATGTCCATTATGAGTTCCTGTTGATGTCTTTTGGGTTGACTAATGCCCCCGCAGCCTTTATGAACTTGATGCACAGGGTTCTTGGCCCGTATTTTGACTCATTTGTGATAGTTTTTATAGACGACATCTTGGTATACTCGCGTAGTAGAGATAAGCATGAGCGGCACTTGAGGGTTATACTCCAAACTTTGAGAGATCATCGGCTTTATGCCAAGGTCTCAAAGTGTGAGTCTTAGCTTGAGTCAGTTGCATTCCTAGGGCACGTGGTGTCTAAGGATGGGATTAGGGTTGATCCGGGAAAGATTTCAGCGTTTTGTGAGTGGCCTAGACCTACTACTGTTACTAAGGTTCGCAGCTTTATTCGGTTAGCAGGTTACTACCGACGGTTCATTGAGGGATTCTCTTCCATAGAAGCACCCTTGACTATTCTGACTAAGAAGGATGTCCCATTTCAGTGGTCGGATCAGTGTGAGGATAGCTTCCACAGGCTTAAGGCCTTATTGACTTCAGCTCCAGTTTTGACTTTGCCGATTGAGGGTCAGAGCTTCTCCATGTATTGTATTGCTTCTGGGGTTGGTCTTGGTTGTGTGTTGATGCAGCAGGGTCGAGTAATAGCATATTCGTCGAGGCAGCTGAAGGTTCACGAGCGCAACTACCCCACTCATGACTTAGAGTTGGCGGCGGTAGTTTTCGCGCTCAAGATCTGGAGGCATTACCTATATGGAGTTCACTGTGAGATCTTCACTGATCACCATCGTCTTCAGTATATCACGAGTCAGCGAGAGTTGAACTCGAGACAGAGGAGATGGGTCGAGTTACTGAAGGACTATGACTTTACTATTCTGTATCATCCGGGCAAGGCAAACGTGGTAGCGGATGCCTTGAGCTGGAAGGCAGTGAGTATGGGTAGCCTAGCTTCTCTTTCAGTTTCAGAGCGACCATTGGCCTGGAACATCCAGTCCTTGGCTAACCGTTTGGTTAGGCTTGACTTGTCAGATCCTAGCAGAGTTCTCGCCGTGTTTGAGGTTCGTTCTACTTTGGTTGATCAGATTCAGAAAGCCGGTCAGTTTAGGATCAAGCAGTTTTGTGGCCCTATCGTCGATCGGGTAATGTAGATTCTTTTGTTTCAGGTGGACAGTCGGCTACTCTAGATTCAGATGGGGTTCGAGGTATTGATAGTCGCCTTTGGTGTGTCCTGAGGATTAGTGAGTTGAGTTCAGTTGATAACTTCATGAGGCACATTGTACTAGATATTCCATTCACCCTGGCATAGCGAAGATGTATAGAGACTTGAGGCAGCTTTACTGGTGGAGTGGTATGAAGCAGGATATAGCGGAGTTTGTAGCTCGGTGCTTGAACTGTCAGCAGGTTAAGTTCGAGCACATGAGACCTGGTGGTTTGATGCAGCGACTTTCCATTCCTGAGTGGAAGTGGGAAGGGATTACTATGGACTTTGTTGTTGGGTTGCCTCGTACTTCTCATGGGTTTGATTCCATATGGGTGATTGTTGATAGGCTGACTAAGTCAGCACATTTCTTTCCGGTTCAGACTTCTTATGGCGCAGAGAGGTTAGCTCAGATCTACCTTCGTGAGATTGTTCGATTGCACGGGGTCCCAGCTTCTATCATTTCAGACCGGGGCACTCAGTTCACATCTCAGTTCTGGAGGGCTATTCAGCGAGATTTGGGTACAGAGGTTCATCTTAGTACCGCTTTCCACCCCCAGACAGATGGCCAGTCCGAGAGGACCATTCAGATTCTGTGGGACATGTTCGGGCCGATGTTTCTATTGACATTGGAGGGTTCCTTTGGGATCGTTTGTTCCCTTGGCAGAGTTTGCTTAATAACAACTTCCATTCGAAGATATACGGACATGGGCACCTTTGAGGCTTTGTATGGCAGGCGTTGCAGATCACCGGTAGGTTGGTTTGATGGTTTTAGTGCTGGGCCACAGAGCACAGATTTGCTTCGAGATTCCTTAGACCGAGTTTGAGTGATTCAGGACAGACTTCGTGCAGCTCAGAGCAAGCAGAAGAGTTATGCTGATTGTAGGCTTCGTGCCTTGGAGTTTAGTGTCGGTGACTTGGTGTTTCTCCGTGAATCGCCCATGAAGGGCTTGATGAGATTTGGTAGGCGGGGCAAGTTTATCCCCAGGTACATTGGGCCGTTTGAGATTCTTTAGAGGGTTGGTAGCGTTGCCTATCAGCTAGCCTTGCCTCCGATGTTTTCAGCTATACATCCTGTATTTCATGTTTCGATGTTGCGTTGGTATGTCTCAGATGAGTCTCATGTGTTGCAGTGGGATTCAGTTCAGTTGGGTGAGGGCTTAGCCTGTGTTGAGGAGCCGGCATCTATTTTGGCCAGAGATGTCAGGAGATTGAGGTCTCGAGAGATCCCGGTTGTTAAGGTTCAGTGGAGGCACAGTCCAGTCAAGGAGGCTACCTGGGAGACCGAGAGAGATATGCGGGATCAGTATCCGCAGCTATTTTAGCCTTCAGGTACCCCCTTGACCTTGACTTTCGAGGACGAAAGTCCTTTTTAGTAGTGGATGGATGATGTAATGACCCTTCCGGGTATTTCCACGTATACGTTTTCCCTGAACCGTTAGAGCTTGTTTGTAGTGGCCCCAAGTCACTTAAGTCTCTTCAGGACCGGTATTTCTGTGTCGGGTCCATTTGTTTGGTCGCATTATAAGTTTTGAAGCCAAGCAAGTCGGCAAAAGTTATCATAAGTTCTTTAATAAATTTTTTGAACTTTGGGTAAAATGTCTCGGAGCTTTTCTCTTAATATATAAAGAGTTAGAAGTCTCCCAAAATACCAAATCGAAGGTCTACGAATCTAGTTTCCAACGCACAAAACCTCACATCCAACTGATCGCGGAGTAAAAAGTTATGACTATTTTACCGCGGACTGTCTGGCAGAAAACGGGTTGCGAACCGGGTCGGGTTAAACTCGATTTAAGCCTCAACTTCACGTTTTAAAATGCCATTTCAGTTCCGAAACAGTGAGAAAACATAATGGAGGGTTCCAAGAGAGTTCTTTAGTATCTAAATCGTGCGATGGTGAGTTGAAAACTTAAATTTAAGAATTTTATTAACATCGCGTGTATTTGAAAATATTTTATTTAAAAGTTGAATTTGGTAAAAATTATATTATTACTACCTTTTCAAAATATTTTAAAGGTTTATGAAAGATATTTTTGTTGCGATATAATTGTATATGTATTTATTTTATAAGGTTTTTATACATTGTAATATTTTAACGGAGATAGTAAATTTAGTTATGTTGAAATTTATTATTATAATATAGTAGGTTTTATTTGAAATAATTTTCTATTAATTATGGTATATTCAAAAAGCTATATTTATTTTACCACAAACTTATGTAATACCCGAGTATATATATAACGAGATAGATAATTGAGGTGTCACACCTCCACTTCCACGTGGAAGTGGAGGGAGTGCACAACGTGGATTAATTGCCACAGTTGGCAAGTTAATGTAAGCATGTGTCAAAAATGGCTTGTGCTTATCCATTGAATTAGCACTTTGCATGGAACTTTGTTACAAATAAATTTTCAGCTAGATGTTTTCTTTTTCTACGGGTTATATAGTCACGTATATATAGGGGTTTAAAAGGAGGCTTATTTTATTTTGTTCATTGAAGAAGTTGGTGAATATATCCTGTGTATATGTTTATACTCTTTTACGTGAGAGAAAATTTGGTAGGAGAATCACTTTGAGTATAGAGTCGATCCTTGAAAGAAAATCAATTATCTACGTCAAGTTATTCAAGCCCAAATCCGATTCCGATTTAGTTTTGGATTTTCTCGGAGTGGTTCGAGCTTGGACATCGTTGTTCTAGCAGCTTGTCATCGGACGACAGGTAGGTTACGGTTTATTTTCCCTAGACTCCGCATATATAGAATAAAATTGTATTAATGGGCATCCTTGGGTTTGTTTATTAGGTTGGTACCACAGACCTCGACCGCTTTATTCATGTCCGCCTACTTTTGTTCCTCCGTTGCTTGAAGTATTTGCCGATATATTTTATTTACCCTTGTGGTCCTGTGAGGCCTTGTTGACTCTGGAACATAGAAGGTGGGATTTTGGGAATGTCCGCGAGTCCCGGGCATATAATAATCCTTCTAGGCTGGTTATGCTTGCTGAGTAGCTGTGGGCCTGTGCAGGGTCGATAGGTTGATTGTGAGCTGCTGGGCAGCTATTGTGTGTGATCATACAATTTCCATGCATATAAAGAGGTTTTATCCATGTTTTACTATGGTTTTGGCTTCGGGCCTATTGGCACCATTTTCTAAACCTTGCATGGCCCGGGGGGGCCGTTTTTTATGGAAATAATTTTGAAATGGTTTGATTTAACTTGTGAATTTCCTGGGTAAAAGAAAATAAATTATGTTTTAAATCATCAGTTTTACGATTAATGCTAGACTCGGCAGGGCCGGGGTGCTAGTTGAGTTTTCTTGCTACTTGAGATGATTTTTAGCCTCGGTCGGACCAAGCACCTGAGATGAATTTTTACTGTTTAGACCCGGTTATCCCCGGGCACCCTTGGAGGGGTTTTTTGAGATATTTTCCTACTACTTTAGTCCTGGACGGGATCTGGGCATGCATATTCGAGACTGGGTCTCTATCTTGATCCCGTACTTGCTTCCGGACGACATGTTTTGATACTGAGTTTTAGTATGGGGTCTGGGACCTCCATGGACCTTGCCATCCGGGCCAGGGGCTATGGGCTGCGTGTGCCGGAGTAGGGGTATACGGCGGAGTAGAGGTATACGGGCAGTGTCCTTCCATGGAACCTACCTGCTAGGCTGGATCGGCACCGGAGGAGGTACATACAGAGATACCATTTCACTTGAGATTTTCATGCATCATATCATTCATTGTTCGAGGCTCCACCCTTGTTTGTTGTTTGCTGATTGTACGCTCCGGTAGTATGGGATGTCGGAGGGTTTGTATTCACTTGTTTGTGTTCCTCGGTTGTATGGGCGGCCGGGGGACAGTAGGTAGACTTTTGCTATTTACTTACGGAATTGTTCCCTGTTACGGTTAATTATGAAATTGTTTACTGCTAGACTGTTAGTTGCTGGATTTGAGATTGATATGATTAGTTGGGCTTGATTCATGTCTCTAAGCATGCCTAGCATTACTCTTTCTCTCTTCTTCTTACACTTGAGGTTATCGGTATACCGTCCATTTCATAAACTTATTTTGTATACACTGTTATTGCAAGGACCCCAGGTGCATTGTTTCTCACTTTCACTTGTGCCTATGGTGTGTATATTCTGCTTACTAGCCTCACATGTGGTTATGTTGATTTCCCTCTGGGCTAGTTCCTGTGTACCTTTCGTTGTTTTCTGTGACTGCTTGCTTCTATTCTGTCTGTTACTACGCTTTTATCTTATATGTGCGTAGTCGGCCTATGATACCTACTGGGTAACTTATGCTTCGCATTTGGTGCTCACCCTTACCCCCTGCATCTTTGGGTGCAGATCCTAGCGTAGGCCATCGCCGTTAGATCGCTGTGATTCGTGCTTGGAGATCTGTTGGGGACTACTTCAGGCTGAGGGTGAGCTCTTGGCGATCGGAGCTTAGCTTTAGTTTATCTTTTGCTTCATGTACTCTATTACCATTTAGAGACATCTGTATATATTGTTTTGGATCGTTTGCACTCCATGTATGTAGTTTTGGGTCTATACTATGATACCAGGTCTTGGGGTTTAGTTTAGTTTCCGCATATGTATATATTTATAGTCCTTTTATCTGTTCTCTTCGTCTTGTTCTCTTATTTGTTAGATAGTAGCCCTTTACTAATTGTTCTGGGCTATGGGGATTGGTTCACCTACCGAGGGTTGTAGGTGGCATCATGACCGAGAAATTGGGTCGTGACATATGTGCCTTTGGATTAGCTACCATTGTTTGAGCATACCTAAAGAGCTAAGTAATCTTCAACCTATATTATTGCACTGTCATAGATACTTGCCTCATATTCACAAATTCCTTAACCCTATCCTGCCTCAACACTCTTAGAAAGAATTTGGATAGATAACCTCTAACAAAATAGTCCCAAGTCACAGGAGTTGATTTCTTGCCCTTACTGTCCGTCCACTATGTGAACTAGATGTGAGCTACATCCTTAAGCTGATAGGATGCTAGCTCAAAACTCTCAACTCATGTAACCAACATCACTTCAAGGACCTTCTTCACTAAATAAATAATGTTCTACAAATCCTCACTAACCTTTGACTCATGGAACACTGGAAGATTTATATGAATTAAATCACTAACTCTGGCGGCAGGTGACCCACCATTTTTATTGGTAGTAATAGGTGCCTGCAGATTAGCTTGAGCAGTGTCAGCTTGTGCCGATATCTTAATACCATTCCTGAATTCAGCATTCTTGACCTCGTGCTATGGAACGGGAGGATTAGCACTATAAGCAATGGCTCTGCGAAGAGGCATGATCTAAAGCACATAACAAACAAATTAGGAGGGAGAAAGAGAGTTAAACTCTATCACACATTAGTGAATATGAAAGAAGTAGAGTTTCCTAAAAACATCTCGTAGCCTCTCTCTCATAAGTTTGGCATTCAACACCTATGACAAAGGAACTACTTACCGTGACTTTCAGACACCCTAGGACACTTTAAACCTGATTCTTTGATACAAAGTTTGCCACGCCCTGAGTCTACACCCTAGAAGTAACACAGTGCTTAGAGCCACAATTGACCCTAAGATAAATTATGGTATGGAAAATACTAAGTATTCTGAATAATAATGACTAAACAGAAGCTAAATTGAATAAAATATTATTTTCAGAATTTAAACTGAAAATCTCTAAATATAATGTAAGCCTAAAAAGTAAAAACCAACTGAACAAGATGAAGTCTGACTCTATGTCTGAAAGTCTCGACTTTTGATAAGTTGCTGGGACAAGCCCCTAGCTAACTATAAAATACTGGAAACTAAAAGTAATAATGAAAAATCATAATAAAAACTTGTCCTCCAGTTCTAAGGACTCACCACTGGTAGTCGCTGAGATAGCGCAGGATTGAGCTAATCGTGATGCTGAATTTGAGAACCTGAACCTGCATCATAATAGGATGCAACACATAGAGTATGCGGTCATTATTTGGAATGTACTAAGCGTGTGGGATATGCAAGCTAAAATATAATTGCATATGCTAAAATGCTGATATGTTGTTTAAAACTATAAATTAAAGTTGTAGTGGATAGGCCCAAACATCATCATGTATAAATCTGAAATGCAAGAATATTTCTGAAAAAGAATGATGAAAAGATATCAAACTAAACCGAGGGCCTAATACACAACTATTGAGTCTAATTCTAAGGGAGAGTCTATCAATCGACATAAACCACGTGAGCTAAATGTGGAGTTTGATGTATATGCCTCATTAAAGAGGACCTAGTATACCTTGCATGACTAGTGTGATCACTAATTCTGATGCCCAACTAAGGGGCTAAAAATCCTATGGTGGCATGTAGTTTTGGGACTTTAGGATACGCTAAACCCTAGTCCAATTCTGTGCTATATACTTCTCAAAAAACTGATTTCTGATGGCTAATTTTAAACTAGAGTTCTGGAATACTGGGCCAGAACTTAACTGGTCTAAATATTCTATTTCTGAAAAGATGTTGACTGATAATCTATTAAGTTCTGTTTAAAACTTCATAGTGATACTCTGAGCTGAGTTATGAAGAAAAGCCAATTCACATGAAAATACTATAATTTCAGGCTAAACTCTTGATTTCTTAAACCGTTGTAAAACTTCATGCAATTTATTGAAACTATGATATAAATCTTCTAAAACAATATATAAATCGTATAGAATTCTTGAGGACAGAAATTTTTGTAAAAATCGACATAATAGGGTATGAACCCTAATTTCATAAAACCATAAAATCAATGTAGAAGTATTTGGCATATGGGAGAACTGAAACCTTACTAAATCCCTACATACCTAGTAGAAAGAGATTCTTAAATTGAGGATGGAGTTCTGAAGCTTTGGAGAAGATCCCTATGTCAAAGAGCATTCTTTCTTTCTTTATGAACTTGAATCGATGGAATGAATGAAAATCCTCTAAGTTTGATTAAAACCCTCTTAAAATATAACCAAAATGCCTTAGTTTAGGATTTAAAAGAGTAGGAAAAGATCGGAATGCCCCTAAATTAAAATTAAAAGTTATAGGAAATCCCACTAGACAGACTTGTCCAATGGCCCGTCGGATCTACCACAGCCCGTCAGACCTGTCACGGCCCATGGCGAGTGACCATTTGAAGAGGAAATCTTGTTCATCCATCTGGATCATTCCCACGGATGAGGCCTACGACCCGTAGGACCTCCCATGACATGTGTCCTTGGCCATTAGGTTAGAGGAGCTAGTCAGGGCAACTGGATGTTTCCCACGGTGGGCTCCTATATTGCATTGTGGCTCCTATGACTTATGGTCTAGTCCATCACAGCTGAGGGGATAGGGTAGTTCCCATAGCACCTGCGATAGCCCGTCGGGCCTCTCATGGCCCATGGTGGCTTCCCTTGAAACCTGAAATCTCAAATTTTAGCTGGTTTTCTAAGATTAAATGTTGGTTGAAATTTTAAGATGTTACATTACCTCCTTTATAGAGAAAGAGGGAAAAGACCATGAATGAATGTCTTTCTAAGTTTTTTATGGTAATAAGGGATAATCTTGGAATAATGTTGAAAGGAACAAGTAGTGCTAGAAACTCCATGCCATTTATTCTACAATGATCATCTCCACTTGGAATACAGAGGGACTTAACAAGTTTCACAAACAGAAGGATCTAAAACTCTTTCTTTCTAAGAATAAGGTTGAGATTTTTAGTTGTTTAGAAACTAATGTGAAGGAACCTACATATCAAAAGATAATAATGAAGGTAGCCTATGGGTGGAATGTCTGTCATAATTATACTGGAGCTCCTAATGGTAGGATATGATTAATTTGGAAACCTAATCTACAAGTCAACATCATTAAGATAAAGGAACAATATATTCAGTGTATTTTTTAGGACCCCAGAGCACAAGAAAATATGTATCTTACAATTGTTTATGCTAGGAATGAATGTCAATATAAGGATGTCATATGGCAAGAGTTTATGAAAATTACTTCTACGCGTGCATATCCATGGGGTACTATGGTGATTTTAATAGTGTATTGGGATGAGAAGATAGATTGGGATCTCTGGTAACTCAAGTTAAACTATAGGGGTTTCAAGGTCTGATTGACTTCCTAGAGCTTACCCCTATTAGAAAAACAAGGTGGCATTATACTTGGTGCAATAAGAAGGCATTTAGAAGATAGGGTATATATCAAGATTGACTGCGTACTTGGAGATATTCAATGGTTATAGTCGTTTGGCTATGTGGAAGCTGATTATATGAATCTATCAGTGTTTGACCATTTGCCTATTCTAATGAAATATTGCCAGGAAATAACTCTACACCTTAGACCATTCAGGCTCTACCAATATGTGATGGAATATCCAAAGTTCAAAGTAGTCTGCAGAATGTTTGGAGGTAGAATGAATTAGATTATCTATAGGATATATCTGTAGGAAATTAAAGAAACTCAAGCTAGAGTTGAAGGGTATAAATGACTATATGGTATCCTATAAACAAAGACTAAACTTGGCAAGAGAAACACTTGACATTATACAGGGCCAAATTCAAGGACAACTTATATCACAAGACTTGTTTGATCAGGAAAAACAGTTGTTATTAGATATTGAAAAATGGAGTAATTTTGAGGAACAACTTCCTAGAAAGAAATCAAGAGCTACATGGATTGAATGTTGGGATTAAAACTCCAAATATTTTCATGCCCATATAAAGATAAGATCAATGCACAATGCAATCACATCCATATACACTGAAACAAGTACTAAGTTTGCTGATCCTAGTCAGATTGAAGATAAATTTATCTCTATTTTCACAGGGTGAATGTGTACTAATGCAACTAAATATACATGTCCAAACTCTGTAATAGTAAAATTTAGGGTATGCCTAACTGTACAATAGTAGAAATATCTCATCAAGGAGGTATCTGACACAGAGATTTTAGAAGATATTAAGGCAATGCCTAAAAAAAAAGCTCCGGGTGTTGATGGTTACCCTATTGAATTCTTCACTAACAAATGGGAAGTAGTACATGTTGATATAATTAACGTAGTGAAACACGTAATTCAAGCTGGTATTCTTTAACTTGATATTAATACCTATAGCGACCCTCATGGAGGGATGCCACTTTCGAAATAAAATCAAATATAAAACTTATAATGCTAAAACTGCTTAATTTAAGACATATTCGTCATCAATTAATAGCAGAATTAGACCCATCTGAAAAAAGTTAAAGGTAAAATAATTTTTCATTTAATAATTCATATGTTCCCAAGTAAAAATAATATAAGAGATTCAATTTGTAATGGTGGAAATTTTCTCCAATAATGAAGCATGTACCATACAAAATTTTATTTTTCATTTCATAGTACTATAGACTTATGTTACAAACTATTACCAAGCTTTTGAGTATGAAAAGATAGATAGTTCTTTCTTTATACATAACTAGAAAATAAAATGTAACTTTAGTACATTTCAAAACATATGCTTACACACCCTAAAACAGCCAAACAAGTTTTAAAAATTTAAGTTACAAGTCACAGTCTTAGATCAAACAAGCCTCAAGAGTACATACATATGTGAAACATATGGATCATGTACAAGTTTCAAAATTACTACAAAATGTAGATGCCTATATACAATTTTGATCTTCTTAAAAGCACCAAAAAGTCTACTTCAAATGGCCATCTTCAATTATTCTTCCGAACATCACCTATAATAGAAAATAACTATCGCTAAGCATAAAGCTTATGGTTGTATAAACTTTGGGTTTGGAGACATTAGATTCTTCAATTCCCTTTTAAATTATCAATAGCTCAAATGTAACATAAAAATAGAAATCAAGTAAACAAGTATATTATAATTATCAAATTCGATATTCAAAGGCAACAAGTGTCAAGAAAGTTCATAGAACTATTTCACAAGATGTCAAATAACAAATTTCACTCAATTTGTACGTCACACCGTCACACTAAGAATAATAAAATATCGAGAAGGAATAAATCCATGTATCAAGTAGGGCCAAAACCCAATAATCAAGAGAATTAAGAACTAAGTTAAAAATAGCTTTCTAGTTCGTACCTTAGACAAATCACAAATCCAAAGTTATGTTGGCCAAAGATCCGAATCAAGAGGGGTGCCAATACAGCGACATAGTCACTGCCGCAAGAAGGACAAAGTCCCAACAAGAATATAGAATGATTAATTAATCCATACAAGTGGGTGAATTAACGGATATCTCTCAATAATTTAAAAATATCAATATGACAATAAAAGGTCACGAGAAAGCAAAGGAAAGTTCGAAGACAATATGACACCCAGAGTGTTTTAAGGTTGTTCTTTATCCTAATATTAATAGTTTTATTATAATATTGTGCGTGATTTGAAAATATTTTATTTAAAAGTCGAATTTGGTAAAAAGTTATAATTTTATTTTCTTCTTAAAATGTTTTAAATATTAATTAAAAAATACTTTTGTTATGATATATTTGTGTATGTATTTATCTTTCAAGAGTTTTATAAATTATTAATTTTTTAACAGATATAGTTAATTTAGTTATGTTAGAAATTATTATTATAATATAGTAGATTTTATTTGAAATGACTTTCTATTAATTATGAAATATTCAAAAAGTTATATTTATTTAAACCACGAACCTATTCAATACCTGAATATATATATATTATATAATATATATATTCATTCATATAATAATATATATAATATACTATATAATATATATAACATGATAAGCAAGGAGGTGTTAAACAACCTCCACTTCCACGTGGATGTGGAGGAGAGGGACACCAAGTTTTTCAATAAGTGATGGGCTTCCACATGTCAATTAGTTATGTTGCATACGACTTTCAAATCCAAGTCACCTTTCAAATCTTCTACAACCTTACATTCATGGCATCTGTGCATATATGCTTAGTTATGTTGCATACGTTTTTGTGGAGAAATTACTTAGTGCTATATTCAATTATCAAAAAGAAAATTGATTATCTACGTTAAGTTATTCTAGCCTTAGTTTGAGTTTGATTTCATTTTGGAGCTTCTCGGAGCGGTTCAGGCATGAACATCATCGTCCCAATAGCTTCTCGTCGGATGACAGGTAGGTTAAAGTCTAAATATTTTAGACTTTGTATATATAAGATATAATTGTACTAATTAGCATCCTTCGGTTGGATTTATTAGCTTGGTACCCCAGACCTTGTCCGCTTCTTCATGTCCATCTTATTTTTGCTCCGTTGACTGTAATATTTGTGGTAGTTGATAGTATCACCCTTGTGGTCCTGTGTGGCCTTGTTTTTGACTATGGACCCTAGATGGTGGGCTATTTGGGAATGTACGTGAGTCCTGGACATCTATATTGTCATTATAGACTTGGTTATGTTTGTTGTAGAGCAACTGGAGCCTGTGAAGGGTTGATAGGTTGATTGTTAGCCATTTGGATACTGCTTGTGTTTGAGCATGTCATTATCATGCATATAAAGAGAACTTTTCACATGCTTTTACCATGGTTTTGGCTTTGGGCCTACTATTGATGGTTTTCTAAACCCTGTATAGCCCCGAGGGCCCTTTTTCAGTAAGAAATGGTTAGAAAGGGTTTGGAACTTTTTCCATGGGTCCCTTGGGGTAAAAGGAGTTAAAAAAATAATTTTATTACAACTTTTCCTATTAATACTAGACTCAATCAGACCGAGCAGTAGATTGGTTTTACTACTATTTTAGACCCGATTATGTTCGCGCACCCTTGCTTGGATTTTTGAGACTTGATTCAATGATTTAGACTTGGGTAGAACCCCGAGCATGCATTTTCAAGGTCTGGTGACTTATTTGGATTTGGCTACACTCCGACCAATCATACTGAGATTACGAGATTTAGTATGTAGTCTACGGGTAGACCTCCATAGACCTTGACGATTCGGACCAGGGTCCATATGCTGCGAGTGTCAGAGGAGGGGTGTACAGTAGAGTTGAGGTACTCGAGGGATTCCCTTCCATGGATCATGCCTCTATAGGGCCTTTTAGGTATCAGAGGGGGTAACATACGGAACTACTATCACTTAGTTTTAGCATATCATATCACATCATGCATATTGTGTTTTTATCTACCCTTATTTTTTGTTTTCTCAGTGTACGCTCTAGTAGTATGGGATGCCGAAGGTTTTTTTCACTTGTATGTGTTCCTCGGGTGTATAGGCGCTCGTAGGACTATAGATAGACTTTTATTTATTATTATTCTATCGTTATATTGATCCTAATTAAGGTATTACTAGCATGACTTGGTTTTAATCTTGTTTTCAAGCGTGTTATGGTTATTTTCCTTTCCTTCTTTCCTTTTTACTTAAGGTTACCGGCATACTGCTTTCTCCTTTAACTCTCTTTATATATTGTTATTGCATAGACCCTAGGTGTATTTCTTTCCCTCCTTCACCTGCATCTGTGAGACTTATATTCTTATTAGCTAGGCTAGCATGAATGTTTTCTCCTTGTATCCTTCTTTTTCTAGCTTCCATGTGCTTGTTCGTTGTTTCAGTCACTACTTATTTCTTTTTTTCTATATTATTTCTTTTATATCTTATATATGCACAGTCGGCTTATGATACCTATTGGTTACCCGTTGCATTGCAATTGGTGCTCATCTATACTTTTGCATATTTTGGTGCCGATTTGAGTGTGAGTTATTGCTTTTATATATTATATATGCCCAGTCGGCTTATGATACCTATTGGTTACCCGTTGCATTGCAATTGGTGCTCATCTATACTTTTGCATATTTTGGTGCCGATTTGAGTGTTAGTTCTTGCTGCTTACCGCGCTGCCTCGTGCGAGGTGTTTTGGGACTATTTAAGACTAAGGGTGAGCTCTTACAAATCAGGGCTTAGCTTTAGTTTATCTATTGTATTATGTACTCCTTATTCATTCAGAGACCTATGTACATCTCCTTTTTAGATCCTTTGTTCTCTGTTGATGTACTTTCAGCTCTTATTCTATGATACTAGGTTTTGGGTTTGGTTTATCTTCCATATATGTATATATATACACTCTTGTTGTTCCTTTTCATAACTTATTTCTCTTGCTTCCACATATTTATATTGTTCTCGCACTTGATTAGTTGATAGTATCCCATTACTAACTATTCTGGGCTACGGGGATTAGTTTGCCTACTAGGGTTGTAGGTGCCATCATGATCGAGAAATCTGGTCATGATAGCTTGGTATCAGAGCCTAGGTTTACCAGTTTCATCGGTATAGGAGCCAGTGTCTATTAGAGTCTTGTGGATTGGGGTGGAGATGTATTTAATCAATCTTTGGGAGGCTACAGTGGCATCTTAGGAAATATGTCTCTCTTATTGCTTCTGTATCATGCATCTTATCCTTGATGGTTTCCTGAAATCTAATTTATTCTAGTTAATTCACTTATATAATGGTTCGTACGAGTTCATCGATATCAGGCGGGGGTCAGCCTTCGACTCTTGCACCCCAGATTCCAACTAGGGGTTGCGGAGGTCATAGAGGTAGATCTAGGGGACGTGCCCGAGAAGCGGCACCAGTTAAAGCTCCTAGTGTCAAGGTTGAGCCCAAGTATGAGCCTAAGATTATTATAGAGCAACAGTATGTGGACCAGGGGACAACCCAGGTGCCACCATCTCCAGTACCAGCTTCAGCACCGACATCAGGCCTAGCCCAGTCTTAAGGTATTCGGGGTTTACTTCTACAATTATTGGGTATGATTAGGGGTCATCCTGCTGAGGTAGAACAAACATCCTCTCAGGGTGAAGCCCTGGGTGTACAGAGTTCAGCAGTACAACCTACTACTGCGGCTCCCTGTGTTAAGGTTATTCCGGTTCCATCTGTTGCACAACCTCTTGCTCCTCGCCCAGCTATGACAGAGACGAAGCAGAAGGCATTGGGAAGATTGTTGAGATTATCTCCACCTAGATTTTTGAGTACATCTGGTCAGGATCCGCATGACTTTATCACTACTTGTGAGTATATGCTACATAATTAAGGTGTCGCGCCTCAAATACAATTTTGACGGACAGGCACCCGATGCCCTAATGGCCCGCGAGAACCATATTATATCTTGTGATTACCATGCATAGCTATGACAATTACAAATCTTTAACAATTATAGATAAGTTGCATTGATAAAATATCAACGTAGATAGGCCCAAAACCTATATACATGATTTGGCCATTGAGTTCGCAAAGACACAACTAAGCTTTACTTTAACATTAGTCTACAAATCCTCTAAAAGATGAACAAACATAGTTTAGGTCAGGACAGGGCCCCGCCTTACTCTTAACTATAAAATACAAAAAATATGTACCAAAGACACGGTAAATCCCCGAATCAACTTGGAGCTCACCAATAGCAGTTGAGTATCGTGTGCTCCAACTGGGGAGGTCTTCTTGTTGGAGTACCTGTTCCTGCGGCATGAAACACAGTGTCTCCCGTGAGGGACATCAGTACAAGAGAATGTACTGAATATGTAAGGCATAAAGTAAATGATATGTAAAATAAAAGCTCAAGCGAAACCAGGTATCAATGCATAAATGTCTAGATGAGAATAGAAGACCACCTTTGCTTACACTTATGGAACCATGTACCTTATATTATATTCTTCACTCTTCTTTGTTTTATAGTTGTTGTAAGATATGTGATACAAATGACCAACTGATTAGTGGTAGAAGAGGATGACTAATGCTAGGTGTTTAGCCCCTGGGATGTTGTCCTCATAAATATACAAATTGGGATTGACCTATGCTAGGCTTTCACCCTGGGATACCACCCATTAATAGGTAAATTACGATCGACCCATGCAAGGTGTTTAACCCCTGGGATACAACCCATGAAAATACATATTGCTTCACGTAGTTTCTTGAATCTTTGAGATTGTTATTTTGGTGGTCACAATCATTATTGAGCTTTGGAACTATGGACCAGTAGCAGAAGATATATGAATATGCATTTAGTGCACTAACAATGATGTACAGAGTAGATTGTCACGACCCAATTTCTCGGTCATGATGGCACCTACAACCCCCGGTAGGTGAACCAATCCCCGTAGCCCAGAACAGTTAGTAATGGGCTACTATCTAGAAATTAAGGGAACAAGACAAATAAAATAGATAACAGGGATATAAATATATACATATGCGAAAACTAAACCAAACCCCAAGACCTGGTATCATAGTATAGAGCCAAACTACATACATGGAGTGCAAATAATCAAAAACTATATGTACAGATGTCTCTGAATGGTAATAGAGTACATGAAGCAAAAGATAAACTAAAGCTAAGCTCCGATCGCCAAGAGCTCACCCTCAGCCTGAAGTAGTCCCCAACAGATCTCCAAGCACGAATTACAGCGATCTAACAGCGATGGCCCACGCTAGGATCTGCACCCAAAGATGCAGGGGGTAGGGGTGAGCACCAAATGTGAAGCATAAGGTACCCAGTAGGTATCATAGGCCGACTGGGCACATATAAGATAAAAGCGCAGTAATAGACAAAATAGAAGCAAGTAGTCACAGAAATCAACGAAAGGTACACAGGAACTAGCCCAGAGGGAAATCAACAGAACCACATATGAGGCTAGTAAGCAGAATATACACACCATAGGCACAGGTGAAAGTAAGAAATAACGCACCTGGGGTCCTTGCAATAACAGTGTATACAAAATAAGTTACGAAATGGACGGTATACCGGTAACCTCAAGTGTAAGAAGAAGAGAGAAAGAGTAATAATAGGCATGCTCAGAGACATGAATCAAACTCAACTAGTCATACCAATCTCAAATCCAGAAACTAACAGCCTAGCAGTAACCAATCTCATACTTATCCATAATAGGGAATAATTCTACAAGTAAATAGAAAGAGTCTACCTACAGTCCCTCGGCCGCCCATACAACCGAGGAACACAAATAAGTGAAAACAAACCCTCCGGCATCCCATACTACCGGAGCGTACAATCAGCAAACAACAAACAAGGGTGGA
>QJPP01007440.1:0-127560 GCA_003996215.1 Jaltomata sinuosa
GAAAAGGGAAAGAGTAACGATAGGCATGCTCAGAGACATGAATCAAACTCAACCAATCACATCAACCTCAAATCCAGAACTAACAGTCTAGCACTAACCAACTTCATACTTAACCGTAACAGGGAACAATCCTGTAAGTAAATAGCAAAATTCTACCTACAGTCCCCCGGCCGCCCATACAACCGAGGAACACAAACAAGTGAAAACAAACCCTCCGGCATCCCATACTACCGGAGCATACAATCAACAAACAACAAACAAGGGTGGAGCCTCAAACAATGAATGATATGATGCATAGAGATCTCAAGTGAAATGATATCTCTGTATGTACCTTCTCCGGTGCCGATCCGGCCCAGAAGGTAGGTTCCATGGAAGGACACTGCCCGTATACCTCTACTCTGCCGTATACCCTTCCTCCGGCACACGCAGCCCGAAGCCCCAGGCCCAGATGGCAAGGTCCATGGAGGTCCCAGACCCCATACTAAAACTCAGTATCAAAACATGTCGTCCGGAAGCAAGTCCGGGATCAAGATAGAGACCCAGTCTCGAATGTGCATGCCCAGACCCTGTCCAGGACTAAAGTAGTATGAAAATATCTCAAAAACCCCTCCAAGGGTGCCCGGGCATAACCGGGTCTAAACAGTACAAAGTCATCTCAGGTGCTCGGTCCGACCGAGGCTAAAAATCATCTCAAGTAACAAGAAAACTCAACTAGCACTCCGGCCCTGCCGATTCTAGCGTTAATCGTAAAACTGATGATTTAAAACATAATTTACTTTCTTTTACTCAAGAATACTCACAAGTCAAATCAAACCATTTCCAAATTATTTCCATCAAAAACGCCCCCCCGGGGACATGCAAGGTTTAGAAAATAGTGCCAGTAGGCCCGAAGCCAAAACCATAGTAAAAGATGGATAAAACCTTTTTATATGCATGGAAATGGTATGATCACACACAATAGCTGCACAGCAGCTCACAATCAACCTATCGACCCTGCACAGGCCCACAGCTACTCAGCAGGCATAACCAGCCTAGAAGGATAATTCTATCCCCGGGACTCGCGGACATTCCCAAAATCCCACCTTTTATGTTCCATAGTCAACAAGGCCTCACAGGACCACAAGGGTAAATAAAATATATCGGCAAATACTACAAGCAACGGAGGAACAAAAGAAGGCGGACATTAATAAAGCGGTCAAGGTCTGTGGTACCAACCTAATAAACCAACCCAAGGATGCCCAATAATATAATTTTATCCTATATATGTGGAGTCTAGGGAAAATAAACTGTAACCTACCTGTCGTTCGATGACAAGCTGCTAGAACGACGATGTCCACGCTCGAACCGCTCCGAGAAACTCCGAAATGAAATCAAACTCGAATTCGAGCTTGAATAGTTTGACGTGGATAATCGATTTTCTTTCGTGATCGACTAAATTGTAAAATAATCCCCCCAAAATTACTCCTCACGTAATAAGTTGGTAGAAGAGAAGAAACCATAGATATATATATAAAATGTAACAAGTCCATATATAAGAGAGAATATGAGGTTGTCAACTGACAGATGTATGCAATATGTTGATAACTTAGCTAGCTAGTTAACAACTTTTTAATAATTAATTGAAAAAAAAACCACTATGCTAAGCTTACATGAATCAATACCATCACATATTTATAATATTGTTGTACACTCTACCTTACTTCCACGTGAAAGTGGAGTGTAGCCACAAGATTATTTTTATCCCGTTATGTATGTACTCGGGTATTGCATAAGTTCGTGGTAAAATAAATATAACTTTTTAAATATACCATAATTCATAGAAAATTATTCCAAACAAAACCTACTATATTATAATAATAAATTTTAACATAACTAAGTTTACTATCTCCGTTAAAATATTACAATGTATAAAAACCTTATAAAATAAATACATATACAATTATATCGTAAAAAAATATTTTTCATAAACCTTTAAAATATTTTTAAAAAGGTAATAATAATGTAACTTTTTACCAAATTCAACTTTCAAATAAAATATTTTCAAATGCACGCGATATTAATAAAATTCTTAAATTTAAGTTCGCAACTCACCATCGCACGATTTTGATACTCAAGAACTCTCTCGGAATCCTCCCTTATGTTTTCTCACTGTTTTGAAACTGAAATGGCGTTTTAAAACGTGAAGTTGAGGCTTAAATCGAGTTTGACCCGACCCGGTTCGCGACCCGGTTCGCAACCCATTTTCTGCCAAATAGTCCGCGGTAAAACAGTCATAACTTTTTACTCCGAGATCATTTGGATGTGAGGTTTTGTGCGTAGGAAACTAGACTCGTAGACCTTCTATTTGGTATTTCGGGGGACTTCTAACTCTTTATATATTGAGAGAAAAGCCCTGAGACATTTTACCCAAAGTTCAGAAAATTTATTAAAGAACTTACGATAACTTTTGCCGATTTGCTTGACTTCAAAAATTATAATGCAACCAAACAAATGGGCTCGACACAAAAATACTGGTCCTGACGAGCCTTAAGTGCTTGGGTCCGCTACAACAAGCTCTAACGGTTCAAGGAAAACGTATACGTGGAAATAATCGGAAGGGTCATTACAATATGTGTCAAGATAGCTAAAGGTTCACGAGCTCAACAACCCCACTCATGACTTAGAGTTGGTAGTGGTAGTCTTCGCGCTCTAGATTTAGAGGCACTACTTATATGGGGTTCACTGTGAGATCTTCATTGATCATCGTAGTCTTCAGTATATTATGAGTCAGCGAGAGCTGAACTCGAGGCAGAGGAGATGGATAAAGCTACTGAAGGACTATGACTTCACTATTTAGTATCATCCGGGCAAGGAAAATGTGGTAGCAGATGCCTTGAGCTGAAAGGCGATGAGTATGGGTATCCTAGCTTCACTTTCAGCTTCCGAGCGACCATTAGCCTTGGACATCCAGTCGTTGGCTAACCGTTTGGTTAGGCTTGACTTATCAGATCCTAGCAGAGTTCTTACAAGTGTTGAGGTTCATTCTACCTTGGTTGATCAGATTTGGAGCCATCAGTTTAAGTATCAGCGATTGTGTGACCTTCATAATCAGGTTGCTCAAGGTGAGGCCATCCATGCTACTCTAGATTCAGATGGTGTTCTGAGGTTTGATAGTCGTCTTTGTGTTCCGAGAGTTGGTGATTACATTCAGTTAATTCTTCATGAGGCACATTGTTCTAGATATTCCATCTATTCTGGTGCAGCCAAGATATACAGGGATTTGAGACAGCTTTATTGGTGGAGTGGTATAAAGAGGGATGTAGCAGATTTTGCATCTCGGTGCTTGAACTGTCAGAAGGTGAAGTTTGAGCACATGATACTTGGTGATTTAATGCAGCGACTTCCAATTCTTGAGTGAAAATGGGAAGGGATCAGTATGGACTTCATATTTGGATTGCCATGTACTTCTAGGTGTTTAAATTCTATTTGGGTGATTGTTGATCGGCTGACTAAGTCAGCGCACTTCTTACCGGTTTGAACTACTTACAGTGCAGAGAGCTAAGCTTGGATCTACCTTTGTGAGATTGTTCGATTGCATGGGGTCCCAGCTTCTATCATTTAAGACTGCGGTACTCAGTTCACATCTCAGTTTGGGAGGGTTATTCAGCAAGATTTGGGTACAGAGGTTCAGCTTAGTATCGCATTCCACCCCAGACAGATGGCCAGTCTGAGAGGACTATTCAGGTCCTGGAGGACATGCTTCGGGCCTGTGTTCTTGACTTTGGAGGTTCTTGGGATCAGTTTGTACCTTTGGCTGAGTTTGGTAGGAATTGCAGATCGCCGGTTGGTTAGTTTGATGGATTAGAGTCTAGGCCGCAGAGTACATATTTGCTTCATGATTCCTTAGATCGAGTACTAGTGATTTAGGACAGACTTTGTCCAGCTTTGAGCAGGCAGAAGAGCTACGCTAATCGTAGACTTCGTGCCTTAGAGTTCAGTGTTGGTGACTTAGTATTTCTCAGAGTATCGCCCATGAAGGGCGTGATGAGATTTGGTAGGCAGAGCAAGCTTAGCACAGTTACATTAGGCCGTTTGAGATTCTTCAGAGGGTTGGTAGTGTTTCTTACATGTTAGCTTTGCCTCTGGTGTTTTCAGCTTTGCACCCAATTTTCTATGTATCGATGTTGTGGTGATATTTTCCAAACGAGGCTCATGTGTTGCAGTGGGATTCGGTTCAGTTGGATAAGAGTTTAGCCTTTGTTGAGGAGCCGGTAGCTACTTTGGCCAGAGATGTCAGGATAGTGAGGTCTAGAGAGATCTTGGTTGTTAAGGTTCAATGGAGGCACCATCCAGTTGAGGAGGCTACCTGGGAGACCGAGAGAGAGATGTGGGCTCAGTATCCGCAACTATTTGAGCCCTCAGGTACTCCCTTATTCTTGACTTTTGAGGATGAAAGTCCTTTTTAATAGTGGATGATGTATTGATCCTTTCGGTCATTCCCGCATTTATGCTTTTCTTGTACTGTTAGAGCTTGCCTGTAGCAACCCCAAGACATTTATGGCTTACTGGGACTGGTAGTTCGGTGCCCTGGCCATTCATTTGGTCTTTATGGCCATTTTCCTATATTAGAGTTGAGTCCTAAGAGTTGAGTTATCAAAATAATGCGATAGTGATTTGCGATCGTATGACCTCAACTGACCTTGTGGGAAGGTCGATCCTGATTCGAGGTGTCGTAGTATTTTCGGGGATGGGGTGTCCCCGTTTGATGTAAGTTTTATTTTTATTGTCTTTCTAAAATATTTTAAATATTTATGAAAAATAATTTTGTTATGATATATTTGTGTATGTATTTATTTTACAAGAGCTTTATAAGTTATTAATATTTTGACGGAGAAGTAAGTCAAGTTATATTAAAAAAATATTATTATAATATAGTAGGTTTTATTTAAAATAGGTTTTATTTAAAATACTTTTCTATTAATTATGATATGTTTGAAAAATTATATTTATTTTATTATGAACCTATAAAATACCTGAATACGTATGTAACGGGATACATATATTTTCAATATTGTCACCTCCACTCCAAGTGGAGGTGGAGGGGTTGGGCAACACATTGCTTTAACAACATAAGGATGTTGCCACTTGTTCCCTCATTAGCATATTAGTTAAAATAAAGTGGCATGTGCATTTATTTTAGGTATCTTGTTAATTGACCAAAAGTGGGTCATTCACCATATGTAACAAATATATATATATATATAGAAGGTGCAATGGGTTTTTACCATTTATTTCTCTACATTTGAGGCAAGATATATGTCTATGCTACTAGATATATTCTTAAGGAATTCGTACAGTAATTTTGTAGGAAAATATTTTTTATGCTTTATTTTGATACTCAAAAGATGATCGAATATCTACGTCAAGTTATTCAAGCCCAAATTCGAGTTTGATTTTATTTTGGAGCTTCTCGGAGCGGTTCGGGCATGGGCATCATCGTTCAAGCAGCTTGTCATCAGATGACAGGTATGTTACAATTTAAATCTTTTAGACTTCGATTATATAATATATAATTATACTTATTAGCATCCTTGAGTTGGGTTTATTAGGTTGGTACCCCAGACCTTGTCTGCTTCTTCATGTCCGTCTTATTTTCACTCTGTTGACTATAGTATTTGTAGTAGTTGATAGTACTATCCTTGAGGTATGGTGTGGCCTTGTTTTTTACTCTGGACCATAGATGGTAGGTTATTTAGGAATGTCCATGAGTCTCGTACATCGATACTGTTATTATAGAGCTGGTTATGTCTGTTGTAGAGCGATTGGAGCATGTGCAGGGCCGATAGTTTGATTGTGAGCTGTTGGGCTACAACTTGTGTTTGAGCATGGAATTATGATGCATATAAAGTGGTCTTTCACATATTTTACTATGGTTTTTGCTTCGGGCCTACTATTGTTGGTTTTCTAAACCTTGCCTGGCCTCGAGGGCCCATTTTTGGTAAGAAATGGTTAGAAAAGGTTTGAAATTGTTTTCATGGATCTTCTTTGGGTAAAAGGAGTTAAAAAGATGATTTTATTACAAGTTTCCTATTAATACTAGACTCGATCGGACCTAGCAACAGATTAGTTTTACTACTATTTTAGACCCAGTTATATTCGGGCACCCTTGTTGGGATTTTTGAAACATGATTCACTAATTTAGACCTACGTAGAACCCCGAGCGTGCATTTTCAAGGTCTGATGACTTATTTGGTCCCAGCTACACTCCAGATAGTTATATTGAGATTATGAGATTTAGTATGTGGTCTATGTGTATACCTCCATAGACCTTGTCGATCCGGACCAGGGGTTACGTATTGTGAGTGCCGGAAGAGGGGTGCACGGTCGAGTTAAGGTACTTGGGGAAATTCCTTCCATGGATCCTGCCTCTATTGAGCCTTTTAGGTACCGGAGAGGATAACATACGGCACTATTATCACTTGGTTTCAGCATATCATATCACATCATGCATATTATATTGGATCCACCCTTGTTTGTTGTTTGCTCAGTGAACGCACCGGTAATATGGGATGCCGGAAGGTTTGTTTTTACATGTATGTCTTCCTCAAGTGTATGGGCACCCGTGGGACTGTAGGTAGACTTTTATTTATTATTATTCTATTGCGATATTGATCCTAATTATGGTGTTACTAGCATGACTTGGTTTTAATCTTGTTTTCAAGCGTGTTATCGTTATTTTCCTTTCCTCCTTCCCGTTTTACTTGAGGTTACCGGTATATCGTCTTCTCCTTTAACTCTCTTTATATATTGTTATTGCATGGACCCCAGGTGCGTTTCTTCTTCCTTCACTTGTGTTCTGTGATGAATAGTTCTATTAGCTAGCCTAGCATGATTGTGTTCTCCTTGTATTCTCTTTGTGCTAGCTTCCATATGTTGGTTCGTTGTTTTTAGGACTACATGTTTCTTTTTATATTATAGATTTTATATCTTATATGAACCCAGTCGGTCTATGATACCTACTGGGCACCCGTTGCTTCGCAATTGGTGCTCATACTACACTCTGCATCTTTCTGGTGCAGACCCTAGTTTGGGCCATCACCGGTGACTCTTTGGAGACTCGTGCGTGCTGCTCTTTTTGACTATCCGAGACTGAGGGTGAGCTCTTGGGGACTGGAGGTTAGCTTTTAGTCCATCTTTTGTATTATGTACTCTTTTACTATTCAGAGACATGTATATATATATTTTTTTTGATCCTTTGTACTCTGTCGATGTAGTTTCGGCTCGTATACTATGATACTAGGTTTTGGGTTTCTTTTAACTTCCATATATGTATATATAAATATATATATATATATATATATTCCTTTTGTCCCTTTTCTTTGCTTATTTCCCTTGCTTTCATATATTTATATTGTTCTCCCGCTTGATTGGCTGATAGCAGCCCATTACTAACTGTTCTGGGCTACAGGGATTGGTTTGCCTACTGGGGGGTTGTAGATGCCATGGTGACCGAGAAATTGGGTTGTGACATGAAATCCAAACTTAGCAAGTGGACTAATCGGAATCCAACATGTGAGAACATTAGCTCGGCCAATACTGGACCTAAGATGGCATTTTAGGTCATGGCCTGGAAACATAGTGGAACCACTATCCTTGATATGTCTTAGACCGATGTTGCCTCAGTATTATGAGAACTTCTCTGTGATCGAGTGACTAATGGTATCATTCCCGCACGATTTTTTTCTGATCACAACTCACTTTCCAGCTGGAACGCATTCAGGACAACCCCCTGGTCTGACATCAATTAGCCTCAAGCCTAGCGTTAGAGCTCGAGCAGTGTAATAGCACTTGAATCTATCTATATTATATTAAAAGCATATATTTTTTAAAAATATAAAAATAGTAATTCAATTATTCCCTAATGTTTAGGACTTTGAAATCAACTAAATATTGTGTATTAATTTTTTCCAACAATAAGAATTGCCTTAGTGTCCTTTTTTGGTTATAATAATAGAGGAGTTTTAGTATCCTAATACAAGTTATATTTTCGTTATTTGAGCTATATAATATGACATCGTTATAGAATAATAATAGTAATAATTAACTGATTAATTCTTTCTAGATATTTGAGGTAAACATTTCAACCATAAATAAAAGTTATAATGTTGTTTAGTGTAATTTTTTAGTAATAATAAAGTGTATTTTATGTGCTTTGCGCGACAGTAAATCATTTCATTAATCATAATATGATTATTCGGTAATATCCGTGTCTTCGGTGCTTACACTAAATTGTCAAGGTGAAATATTTTCCAAAAATCTTAAAGTGCTATTGTTTTTGTTGTTGTTCAAAAGATATAGGAGTTATATAGCAATCATTAAGTATAAGAAAGAAGCTTGAGGAAACCTCCATGGTAACACAGATTTTATAAAATTATTTATGGTTTAGTTTCTTCTGGCACATGATGTTCCTTCTCACTTGTTAACTCATAAAAAGAAATAGAGCTAACACATGCGTCTTTCGCGGGGTGACATGTTAGTATTAAGTTATGACTCAATTGATTGAAATTTTGATTTTTAACACAGGTAGAAGAGGGATAAAATTATTTTTCTTGAGGACATATTGTCACAACTCCAATTACGATATGATCATGCGGGCACCTAATCTAATGTATCTAGATAGGAGAATCCTATACCATCCAACTATAAGCATGCAGAATTCTTTTAAAATGATTTCAAATGATGATAATAATAATAATAATAATAATAATAATAATAATAATAATAATAATAATAACTGAAATTTTCATTCATACCTTATCAAAACTTAAAATATACACTTGTTGTTTCAAGACAGAAAAATATAATCATTTCCCAAACTCAGGTCTAGACCTGTGCAAGAGCTACTAAGAAGGACATGACAATTAAAAGACACAACTTCCATTTTCGAGGAGTAGAAGACCAGGAAGCTGATGAAAGAGACACTTCGAGCCATGTAATGAAACTTCAATCAATCTGTCACACAGCTACACCAAAAAGGTGTAGCAAGAGAAGCATCAGTACAACCACACGTACTGGTAGGTATCATTGGCAGACTAAGATTCTATCACATAAATCATTCATAGTAATCAAGATATAACATTTTCACGACCTAATTTCGTGGTCATGATGGAACCTACAACCCCCCAGTAGGCGAACCAATCTCCGTAGCCCGGAATGGTTAGTAATGGGCAACCTTGTATCAGTTCAAGCGGAAGATTCAATACATAAGCAGAAGCAAGGGCATAAGGAAAAGAAAATAGATACAAGAGAGATATAAGCAAAGTGGACTCTAAACCAACCCAAAAGACCTGGTATCATAGCGTATAAGAGCCGAACTACATCAGGAGTACAAAGGTCCAAAAGTAATATATACATAATGTCTCCGAAATTGTAAGAGTACAAAATACATCAAGGATAAACTAATGTTAAGCTCTGAACGCCAAGAGCTCACCCTCAGCCTGGATGATCCAAAAACAGCACCCCGCACGAGTCTCTAGCGCTGTAAAGGCGATGGCCCACAATAGGATCTGCACCAGAAGATGTAGAGGATAGGGTGAGCACAAAATGCAAAGCATAAGGTACCCAGTAGGTATCATAGGCTGACTAGGCACATATAAGGTAAAAGAGCAATAGCAGATAGAATAAAAGTAAACAGTCACCGAAATCAACGAAAAGGGTACACAAGAACTAGCCCAGAGGGAAGATAATAGAAAGCAACATACAAGGCTAGCAAGTAAGATATATAAACACAGGCACATGTGAAAGTAAAAACGACGCACCTGGGATCCTCGCAAAAATAGTATATATAAGCATAAGTTCTAAAAATAGATGGTATACCCGTAACCTAAAGTAGAAATAAAGGGAGGGAAGAATAAAGGTAGACAAGCTCGGAAAATAGGAATTAATAACCAGCCAAAGCATACCAATCTCAAATCTTGAAGTAACAGCCTAGCGCAGTCCAACTCCACACTTAAAACCGTAATAGAGAACAAATTCGTAATAAAGTAACGAGAGTCTATCTACAGTCCCCCGCCCGCCCATACAAACGAGGAACGCAATCAAGTGAAAACAAACTCTCCGGCATCCCATAAAACCGGAGCGTACAATCAACAAATAGCAAACAAGGGTGAAATCTTAAACAATAAATGATATGATGGATGATAACCTCAGGGTGAAATAGAACCTATATATGTACCTCATACGGTACCGATCAGGCCCAGCAGGCAGGTTCCATGGAAGGACACAACACGTATACCTCTACTCCACCGTATGCCCTTCCCCCCATCACACGCAGCCCAAAGCCTCAGGCCTAGAGAGGCAAGGTCCATTGTAATGACCCTTCCGGTCATTTCCACGTTTAAGTTTTGAAGTCAAGCAAATCGACAAAAGATATCGTAAGACCTTTAACAAATTTTCTGAACTTTGGGTCAAATGTCTCGGGGCTTTTCTCTCAATATATAAAGAGTTATAAGTCCCCTAAAATACCAAATCGAAGGTCTACGAGTCTAGTTTCCAACGCACAAAACCTCACGTCCAACGGATCTCAGAGTAAAGAGTTATGACTGTTTTACCGCGGACTGTCTGGCAGAAAACGGGTTGCGAACCGGGTCGCGAACCGGGTCGGGTTAAACGCGATTTAAGCCTCGACGTCACGTTTTAAAATGCCATTTCAGTTCCAAAATAGTGATAAAATATAAGGGAGGATCCCGAGAGAATTCTTGAATGTCGAAATCGTGAGTAGGCGAATTACGAGCCTAAACTTAAGAACTTTATAAGTATCGTGCGTGTATTTGAAAATACGTTATTTAAAAGTTGAATTTGGTACAAATTATATTATTATTGCATTTTCAAAATATTTTAAAGGTTTATGAAAAATATATTTGATACATTATAAGTATATATGTATTTATTTTATAAGGTTTTTATACTCCGTAATATTTTAACGGAGATAGTAAATTTAATTATGTTAAAATTTATTATTATAATATAGTAGGTTTTATTGAAAATGATTTTCTATCAATTATGGTATATTTAAAATATTATATTTATTATACCACGAATTTATGCAATACTCGAATATTTACATAACGGGATAAAATTAACTTATGTGTTGGCACCTCCACTTCCACGTGGAAGTGGAGGAAGAGGGCCACCTAGTAAATCACTAAGTGGTGGCCTTACTTGAGTTGGCAGAATGCACTCATATTGCAATTAGCAATTTGCAAATGTAATTGCTGTCAACATGCATATTACTTCCTTCAACATCAACTTGCATTCATCATATGGTGTTACGTGATTCTATATACGCTTACAGAGGAGGAAATTGGTGGAACCAATTTAGTATTGTGGTTATATTAAATTTTTTGTAGAAAATCAATTATCTACGTCAAGTTATTCCGTCCCAAATCCGAATCCGATTCCGATTTAGTTTGGATTTTCTCGGAGTGGTTCGAGCTTGGGCATCGTTGTTCCAGCAGCTTGTCATCGGACGACAGGTAGGTTACGGTTTATTTTCCCTAGACTCCGTATATATAAAATAAAATTGTATTAATGGGCATCCTTGGGTTGGTTTATTAGGTTGGTACCACAGACCTCGACCGCTTTATTCATATCCGCCTACTTTTGTTCCTCCGTTGCTTGTAGTACTTGCCGATATATTTTATTTACCCTTGTGGTCCTGTGAGGCTTTGTTGACTCTGGAACATAGAAGGTGGGATTTTGGGAATGTCCGCGAGTCCCGGGCATAGAATTATCCTTCTAGGCTGGTTATGCTTGCTGAGTAGCTGTGGGCCTGTGCAGGGTCGATAGGTTGATTGTGAGCTGCGGGGCAGCTATTGTGTGTGATCATACCATTTCCATGCATACAAAGAGGTTTTATCCATGTTTTACTGTGGTTTTGGCTTCGGGCCTACTGGCACTGTTTTCTAAACCTTGCATGGCCCGGGGGCCCGTTTTTGATGGAAATGATTTGGAAATGGTTGATTTCACTTGTGGAGATTTTTGGGCAAGAAAGTAAAAATTATGTTTAAAATCATCAGTTTTATGATTATCGCTAGACTCGGCAGGGCCGGGGTGCTAGTTGAGTTTTCTTGTTACTTGAGATGATTTTAGCCTCGGTTGGACAGAGCACCTGAGATGACTTTTTACTGTTTAGACCCGGCTACGCCCGGGCACCCTTGGAGGGGTTTTTGAGATATTTTCCTACTATTTTTAGTCCTGGACAGGGTCTGGGCATGCATATTCGAGACTGGTCTCTATCTTGATATCGAGACTGGGTCTCTATCTTGATACAATGTTCTGATACTGAGATTTAGTATGGGGTCTGGGACCTCATGGACCTTGCTAGCCGGGCCAGGGGCTACGGGCTGCGTGTGCCGGAAGAGGGGTATACGGGGGAGTAGAGGTATACGGGCAGAGTCCTTCCATGGAACCTACCTGCTGGGCCGGATCGGCGCCGGAGGAGGTACATACAGAGATACTATGGAACTTGAGATCTTCATGCATCATATCATTCATGGTTCGAGGTTCCACCCTTGTTTGTTGTTTGCTGATTGTACGCTCCGGTAGTATGGGATGCCGGAGGGTTTGTTTTCACTTGTTTGTGTTCCTCGGTTTGTATGGGCGGCCGAGGGACAGGGGGGTAGGTAGACTTTTGCTTTTTACTTAAAGAATCGTTCTCTATTATGGATAAGTATGAGATTGGTATGATTAGTTGAGTTGATTCATGTCTCTGAGCATGCCTATCATTACTCTTTCTCTCTTCTTCTTACACTTGAGGTTACCGGTATATCGTCCATTTCGTAAACTTATTTTGTATACACTGTTGTTGCAAGGACCCCAGGTGCATTATTTCTTACTTTCACATGTGCCTATGGTGTGTATATTCTGCTTACTAGCCTCATATGTGGTTCTGTTGATTTCCCTCTGGGCTAGTTCCTGTGTACCTTTCGTTGATTTCTGTGACTACTTGCTTCTATTCTGTCTATTACTACTCTTTTATCTTATATGTGCCCAGGCGGCCTATGATACCTACTGGGTACCTTATGCTTCGCATTTGGTGCTCACCCCTACCCCCTGCATCTTTGGGTGAAGATCCTAGCGTGGGCCATCGCCGTTAGATCGCTGCGATTCGTGCTTGGAGATCTGTTGAGGACTACTTCAGGCTGAGGGTGAGCTCTTGGCGATCGGAGCTTAGCTTTAGTTTATCTTTTGCTTCATGTACTCTATTACCATTCAGAGACATTTGTATATATAGTTTTGGTTTATTTTGCACTCCATGTATGTAGTTTGGCTCTATACTATGATACCAGGTCTTGGGGTTTGGTTTAGTTTTCGCATATGTAAATATTTATATCCCTGTTATCTCTTTTATTCGTCTGGTTCCCTTATTTGTTAGATAGTAGCCCATTGCTAACTGTTCTGGGCTACGGGGATTGGTTCACCTACCGGGGGTTGTAGGTGCCATCATGACCGAGAAATTGGGTCGTGACAACTTGGTATCAGAGCTTTAGGTTCACCGGTGTCATCGGTATAGGAGCCTATGTCTAGTAGAGTCATACGGATCGGGGCGGAGACGTCCGTACTCAATCTTTGGGAGGCTACAGTGGCATTTTAGGAAATTCGATTCTTTCATTGCTTCTGTGTCGTGCGTACTACCCTTGAAGTTTCTGGAGATCTCATTTATTCTACTTCATTCTTCCGCAGATGGTTCGTACGAGATCATCGGCAGCACGCAAGGATGAGCCTCCCACTCCAGCTAAGGGTCTAGGACGCCCTCGATCAGTGGCACCTGCTAGAGCTGCTAGGGTGGAGATAGAGCCCGAGCAGCATGTGGCTCAGGGGGCAGCCCTGGGTGCACAGAGCTCAGGAGCGCAGCCTGCTACTATGGCTCCCCGTGCGGAGGTTATTCCGGTTCCATCTATTGCACAGCCTCTTACTCCTCGCCCAGTTATGACAGAGTCAGAGCAGGAATGGGCATGCGGTAGGTTTTTGAAGGTTAGCAACCTCCGAGATTTTCTCGGTACTTCTGACAGGATCCACATTACTTTATTACTACCTGTGATGGAGATGTTGCATCATCTGGGTTTGTTGGAGACTCACGGGGTTGGTTATACTACCTACCAGTTGGAGGGCCCAGCGAAGTTATGGTGGAGGGCCCAGGTTGCTTGTAGACCACCGTCGTCACCTCCTTTGACCTGGTCTGAGTTTTATGAGGCCTTTATGGCCAAGTTCCTACCCCAGAGTGATCTGGGAGCGTCGCAGGAGCAGTTTACTCACCTTGTACAGGGGTCTACGACTATCTCGGAGTATGAGACCCATTTTCATCAGCTAGCACCGTTCGGAGCTATGATCATTCCTACTGAGGCTGATAGGATTCGCAGATTTGTATGGGGTTTGAGGCCAGAGATCAGGCAGCCAGCTGAGATATTGATTGCCAGTGGTCGGTCATTCCAGGCTATTGTAGACTATGCCCGCACTGTGGAGGACTTACAGCGACATGATCAGGGGTCCAGAGATAAGAGGCCTCGGCATCAGGGTGTCTACAGTGGTTCCAGATATGGTGGTAGAGGTTCTGGCCAGTGGAGCCGGAGTTATCAGCCACAGCAGTTCCAGGGTCAGTCCAGCCGACCGGTTCAGGCTTCCCTTCAGACTTTCGATAGTACCCAGTTCGAGCAGGGTCAGGGCAGCCATCAGGGCTATAGCGGCCAGTCTTCGAGGGGTACAGTTTCTGGGGCATCAGGTCGTGGTGGTCATTCGGATTTTCGGGTTCATCTCGACTGAGTAGGCCGTCAGGGGCTTGTTTTACTTGTGGTGTGATGGGTCATTTTGCTAGAGATTGCCCTCAGCAGGGTACAGTTCAGTTGGCCGAGCCTTTACGAGTAGTTCAGCCCCCAACTAGAGGGGGTGGTCGTCAGAGTAGAGGTAGTGCTCCGCGTGGCAGAGCAGGTGGTAGGGATGGCGGTCGGGCAGGTGGAAGTCGTCTTCAGTTTTACGCTGTCCCTAGGAGACCAGAGGCAGAGGCCTCAAATGCTGTGATTACAGGTACGATTTCTGTGTGCCATCAGTCTGCTATGGCTTTATTTGATCCTGGATCCACTTGTTCATATGTATCTGCCTACTTTGTGCCTTGTTTGGGGTTGGCTAGTGAGCCATTATCTGTTCCTGTTTCTGTTTCGACCCCAGTAGGAGATTCTTTAGTAGTGGATCGGATTGTGAGATCCTGTATGTTATCTATTGGTGATTCAGAGACTTGGGGAGGACTTGATGATTCTTGATATGCTAGATTTTGATGTGATACTGGGCATGGACTGGTTATCCCCTCACCGTGTGGTTTTGGATTGTTATGCCAAGACCATTACCATAGCTGTGCCCGGTGTATCCCCGGTTGTGTGGCAGGGTTCTGTTAGCCATGCACCATCTGGGATCATCTCTTGTCTTCGAGCTAGGAAGTTGATTTCCCGTGGGTGTTTAGCTTATCTAGCATATGTCCGAGATGCTAGTGCTGACCCTACTTCTCCTGAGTCTGTTCTTGTGGTTAGAGACTTCCTCGATGTGTTTCCTACCGACCTGCCAGGCCTTCCACCTGAGAGAGATATTGATTTTGCTATTGAGTTGGAGCCGGGCACTAGGCCCATTTCTATTTCTCCTTACCGTATGGCTCCTGCTGAGTTGAGGGAGCTTAAGGAGCAGCTCCAGGATCTGTTAGCTAAGGGGTTTATTAGACCTAGTGTGTCGCCTTGGGGTGCTCCTGTTCTCTTCGTGAAGAAGAAGGATGGGTCGATGCGCATGTGTATTGATTATCGGCAGCTGAATAGGGTGACAGTGAAGAATAGGTATCCGTTGCCGAGGATTGATGATTTGTTCGACCAGCTTCAGGGTTCAGTCGTGTTTTCGAAGATTGATTTGAGGTCCGGCTACCATCAGTTGAGGATTAGGGCGGAGGACATCCTTAAGACAGCATTCAGGACACGTTATGGCCATTATGTGTTCCTAGTGATGTCTTTTGGGTTGACTAATGCCCCCGCAGCCTTTATGAACTTGATGCACAGGGTTCTTGGCCCGTATTTGGACTCATTTGTGATAGTTTTTATAGACGACATCTTGGTATACTCACGTAGCAGAGATGAGCATGAGCAGCACCTGAGGGTTATACTCCAGACTTTGAGAGATCATCGGCTTTATGCCAAGTTCTCAAAAGTGTGAGTTTTGGCTTTGAGTCAGTTGCATTCCTAGGGCACGTGGTGTCTAAGGATGGGATTAGGGTTGATCCGGGAAAGATTTCAGCGGTTTGTGAGTGGCCTAGACCTACTACTGTTACTGAGGTTCGCAGCTTTATTGGGTTAGCAGGTTACTACAGAAGGTTCGTTGAGGGATTTTCTTCCATAGCAGCACCCTTGACTATACTGACTAGGAAGGATATCCCATTTCAGTGGTCGGATCAGTGTGAGGATAGCTTCCAGAGGCTTAAGGCCTTATTGACTTCAACTCCAGTTCTGACTTTGCCGATTGACGGTCAGAGCTTCTCCGTGTATTGTGATGCTTCTGGGGTTGGTCTTGGTTGTGTGTTGATGCAGCAGGGTCGAGTAATAGCATATTCGTCGAGGCAGCTGAAGGTTCACGAGCGCAACTACCCCACTCATGACTTAGAGTTGGCGGCAGTAGTTTTCGCGCTCAAGATCTGGAGGCATTACTTATATGGTGTTCACTGTGATATCTTCACCGATCACCGTAGTCTTCAGTATATCACGAGTCAGCGGGAGTTGAACTCGAGGCAGAGGAGATGGGTCGAGTTACTGAAGGACTATGACTTCACTATTCGGTATCATCCGGGTAAGGCAAACGTGGTAGCGGATGCCTTGAGTCGGAAGGGAGTGAGTATGGGTAGCCTAGCTTTTCTTTCAGTTTCAGAGCGACCGTTCGCCTTGGACATCCAGTCCTTGGCTAACCGTTTGGTTAGGCTTGACTTGTCGGATCCTAGCAGAGTTCTTGCCAGTGTTGAGGTTCGTTCTACTTTGATTGATCAGATTCAGGGCCGTCAGTTTGAGGATCAGCAGTTGTGTGACCTTCGTGATCGGGTTGTTCAGGGTGAGACCAGTCGGGCTACTCTAGATTCAGATGGGGTTCTGAGGTTTGATAGCCGCCTTTGTGTTCCGAGGATTAGTGATTTGATTCAGTTGATACTTCACGAGGCACATTGTACTAGATACTCCATTCACCCTGGCACCGCAAAGATGTATAGAGACTTGAGACAGCTTTACTGGTGGAGTGGTATGAAGCGGGATATAGCGGATTTCGTATCTCGGTGCTTGAACTGTCAGCAGGTTAAGTTCGAGCATATGAGACCTGGTGGTTTGATGCAGCGACTTCCCATTCCTGAGTGGAAGTGGGAAGGGATTACTATGGACTTCGTTGTTGGGTTGCCTCGTACTTCTCAGAGGTTTGATTCCATATGGGTGATTGTTGATAGGCTGACTAAGTCAGCACATTTTTTGCCGGTTCAGACTTCTTATGGTGCAGAGAGGTTAGCTCAGATCTACCTTCGTGAGATTGTTCGGTTGCACGGGGTCCCAGCTTCTATTATTTCAGACCGCGGCACTCAGTTCACATCTCAGTTCTGGAGGGCTATTCAGCGAGATTTGGGTACAGAGGTTCATCTTAGTACAGCTTTTCACCCTCAGACAGATGGCCAGTCCGAGAGGACCATTCAGATTCTGGAGGACATGCTTCGGGCCTGTGTTCTTGACTTTGGAGGTTCTTGGGATCAGTTTGTTCCCTTGGCAGAGTTTGCTTATAATAACAGCTTCCATTCGAGTATCGGCATGGCACCTTTTGAGGCTTTGTATGGCAGGCGTTGCAGGTCACCGGTAGGTTGGTTTGATGGTTTTAGTGCTGGCCACAGAGCACAGATTTGCTTCGAGATTCCTTAGACCGAGTCCGAGTGATTCAGGACAGACTTCGGGCAGCTCAGAGTAGGCAGAAGAGTTATGCTGATCGTAGGCTTCGTGCCCTGGAGTTTAGTGTCGGTGACTTGGTGTTTCTCCGTGTATCGCCCATGAAGGGCGTGATGAGATTTGGTAGGCGGGGCAAGCTTAGCCCCAGGTACATTGGGCCGTTTGAGATTCTGCAGAGGGTCGGTAGCATTGCCTATCAGCTAGCCTTGCCTCTGATGTTTTCAGCTATACATCCTGTGTTTCATGTCTCGATGTTGCTTCGGTATATCCCAGATGGGTCTCATGTGTTGCAGTGGGATTCAGTTCAGTTGAATGAGAGTTTAGCCTTTGTTGAGGAGCCGTCAGCTATTTTGGCCAGAGATGTCAGGAGATCGAGGTCTCGAGAGATCCCGGTTGTTAAGATTCAGTGGAGGCACCGTCCAGTCGAGGAGGCTACCTGGGAGACCGAGAGAGATATGCGGGATCAGTATCCGCAACTATTTTAGCCTTCAGGTACCCCCTTGACCTTGACTTTCGAGGATGAAAGCCCTTTTTAGTAGTGGATGATGTAATGACCCTTCCGGTCATTTTCACGTTTAAGTTTTGAAGTCAAGCAAATCGACAAAAGATATCGTAAGACCTTTAACAAATTTTCTGAACTTTGGGTCAAATGTATCAGGGCTTTTCTTCCAATATATAAAGAGTTAGAAGTCCCCCTAAATACCAAATCGAAGGTCTACGAGTCTAGTTTCCAACGCACAAAACCTCAAGTCCAACCGATCTCGGAGTAAAGAGTTATGACTGTTTTACCGCGTACTGTCTGGCAGAAAACGGGTTGCGAACTGGGTCGCGAATCGGGTCGGGTTAAACTCGATTTAAGCCTCGACTTCATGTTTTAAAATGCCATTTCAGTTCCGAAACAGTAATAAAACATAAGGGAGGATCCCGAGAGAATTCTTGAGTGTCAAAATCGTGCATTGGCGAATTACGAGCCTAAACTTAAGAATTTTATTAGCCTCGTGCGTGTATTTGAAAATACGTTATTTAAAAGTTGAATTTGGTACAAATTATATTATTATTGCCTTTTTAAAATATTTTAAAGGTTTATGAAAAATATATTTGATACGATATAAGTGTATACGTATTTATTTTATAAAGTTTTTATACTCCGTAATATTTTAACGGAGATAGTAAATTTAATTATGTTGAAAATTATTATTATAATATAGTAGGTTTTGTTTGAAATAATTTTCTATGAATTATGGTATATTTAAAATATTATATTTATTTTACCACGAATTTTATGCAATACCCGAGTATATAAATAACGGGATAGAAATAGTGTATTGTTGGCTTGTAAGTGCCACCTCCACCTCACGTGTAGGTGGAGGGGGTGGCCAGCAATCACTAAACAGTTGTGGTGGCATTTAGAGGGGCAGCATCATTACCAATTGCTCTTGATCTTTAGAAAGATCATTAACAAGATAAACTTCTGCCTAACTTTTATCTACTATTAGTATTCAACCTTAAAATTAACTTAGGCATTATTGTGGGATATGGTCAGCAGTAGTTGCAAATTGAGATATATGTTCTTACCGTGGAGAATATTTGGTGGAAAGAAATTACGTTGACACCTCGTTCGATCACCGAAAGAAAATCAATTATCCACATCAAGTTATTCAAGCCCGAGTTCGAGTTTGATTTCGTGTTGGGGATTTTTCGGAGAGGTTCAAGCTTGTCATCGGACGACAGGTAGGTTACGGTTTAATTTTCCTAGACTCCGCATATATAGAATAAAATTGTATTAATGGACATCCTTGGGTTGGATTACTAGGTTGGCACCACAGACCTCGACCGCTTTATTCATGTCCGCCTACTTTTGTTCCTCCGTTGCTTGTAGTATTTGCCGAAATATTTTATTTACCCTTGTGGTCCTGTGAGGCCTTGTTGACTCTGGAACTAGAAGGTGGATTTTGGGGAATGTCCGCGGAGTCCCGGGCATAGATTATCTTTTAGGCTGGTTATGTTGCTGAGTAGCTTGTGCCTGTGCAGGGTCGATAGGTTGATTGTGAGCCTGCGGGGCAGCTATTGGTGTGATCATACCTTTTCATGCATTATAAGAGGTTTTATCCGTGTTTTACTGTGGTTTTGGCTTCGGGCCTACTGGCACTGTTTTCTAAACCTTGCATGGCCCGGGGGGCCCGTTTTTGATGGAAATGATTTGGAAATGGTTGATTTCACTTGTGGAGATTTTTGGGCAAGAAAGTTAAATTATGTTTAAAATCATCAGTTTTATGATTATCGCTAGACTCGGCAGGGCCGGGGTGCTAGTTGAGTTTTCTTGTTACTTGAGATGATTTTTAGCCTCGGTCGGACCGAGCACCTGAGATGACTTTTTACTGTTTAGACCCGGTACGCCGGGCACCCTTGGAGGGTTTTTTTTTGAGATATTTTCCTACTACTTTAGTCCTGGACAGGGTCTGGGCATGCATATTCGAGACTGGGTCTCTATCTTGATACATGTTCTGATACTGAGTTTTAGTATGGGGTCTGGGACCTCCATGGACCTTGCCATCCGGGCCAGGGGCTACGGGCTGCATGTGCCGGAGGAGGGGTATACGGTGGAGTAGAGGTATACGGGCAGAGTCCTTCCATGGAACCTACCTGCTGGGTCGGATCGGCGCCGGAGGAGGTACATACAGAGATACTATGGCACTTGAGATCTTCATGCATCATATCATTCATTGTCTGAGGCTCCACCCTTGTTTGTTGTTTGCTGATTGTACGCTCCGGTAGTATGGGATGCCGGAGGGTTTGTTTTCACTTGTTTGTGTTCCTCGGTTGTATGGGCGGCCGGGGGACTGTAGGTAGACTTTCACTTTTTACTTATAGAATTGTTCTCTATTATGGATAAGTATGACATTGGTATGATTAGTTGAGTTTGATTCATGTCTCTGAGCATGCCTATTATTACTCTTTCTCTCTTCTTCTTACACTTGAGGTTACCGGTATACCGTCCATTTCGTAAACTTATTTTGTATACCCTGTTGTTGCAAGGACCCCAGGTGCGTTGTTTCTTACTTTCACCTGTGCCTATGGTGTGTATATTCTGCTTACTAGCCTCACATGTGGTTCTGTTGTTTTCCCTCTGGGCTAGTTTCTGTGTACCTTTCATTGATTTCTGTGACTGCTTGCTTCTATTCTGTCTGTTACTATGCTTTTATCTTATATGTGCCCAGTCGGCCTATGATACCTACTGGGTACCTTATGCTTCGCATTTGGTTCTCACCCCTACCCCCTGCATCTTTGGGTGCAGATCTTAGCGTGGGCTATCGCCGTTAGACCGCTGTGATTCGTGCTTGGAGATCTGTTGAAGACTACTTCAGGCTGAGGGTGAGCTCTTGGCGATCGGAGCTTAGCTTTAGTTTATCTTTTGCTTTATGTACTCTATTACCATTTAGAGACATCTGTATATATTCTTTTGGATAGTTTTCACTCCATGTATGTAGTTTTGGCTCTGTACTATGATACCAGGTCTTGGGGTTTGGTTTAGTTTCCGCATATGTATATATTTATATCCCTGTTATCTATTTTATTCGTCTTGTTCTCTTATTTGTTAGATAGTAGCCCATTACTAACTGTTCTGGGCTACGGGGATTGGTTCACCTACCGGGGGTTGTAGGTGCCATCATGACCGAGAAATTGGATCGTGACAGTGATCCTAGGAGTATAAAAGTGGGCTCACCAAAAGGAGAAAGTTGTAGGACTCTAGCCCATACACTGACTGCCCTGCACCTCTGACCATTTGCTAAACCTATTATCACTTAAACCAACGATGCCTGACTATTGAAATAATCAGATATGCATCATAATCTCCACTCACGATGGGCCAAGAGTTATACAAACATATACAACAAAATAACAAATGCATGAAAGATAAATCAAATAAATAATGTAGTTCCCCAAAATATGTAATAAAAGACAAGTTACTTTACAACATGTTTAGGATTTTAAAAACATTGAAATGTCATAGTGTTCTACAGTTCTGACATTCCTATCTCAAGTCTCATAATCATATTTGTAAACACTCGGGATTTCATCCACGAGGCCTAACGTCCTCTCTCCGCCAGATGGGCTATGGTACATGTTGACACCTAATTTTTGTCCTCCATATTTTAAATTAATTTTGATTTTCTTTAATTTTCAAAAAATAATTTTGAAATAATTGATCTTATAAAACTAACGTCCTCAAAATCAATTTTCATGCTAATTTTGTGATTTTTAGGTGAAATATATGTATTTTATATTTAATTATATATAATTATATAAATTTTACTTAAAGAAAGTATTTTGGAAACTATTTCAAGTGAAAACCGTATTTAAATTGAAAATGTTTTGTTTTCCTCAAAATTTGATTTAGAATTAAGAATTAATTGAATAATTAATCTCTTAATTTTAAATAAAATGGTTATACTTTAAACTAATGATTATTTTTACTTTGCTTTTACTCGAAGAAGCTCAAATATTAATTTAAACGAATTCGTCTATTTCAATTTTAGCCTAAATTCTCTAATCGTTCCAATTTGGCTATTCTGAAAATCTGGCCACATTTGCAAAGTGACCATTCTTTAAATGCAATGTTAGCACCCATTTAACCCAAATGTCAGCCACTTTGGCCCAACTTAATTCAATTTTCCAACCCAATTTCTACCAACCCGGCCCAAGTCCTTTCTCTTAATCCCCTATACTCTTCTGTTCCTCACTCTTTCCCAGCAAACAACACGCTCAACAACTCCTAAACCCAGCTCACTCCTCCGTCCAAACAGCTCCGAAACGACGATGACAGCTCCTCCAAACGACCCCAAATTCTCCCACAATCCTCTAACACCGTCAATTCTTTTTCACCTTCATTTGATGGTACAAATTAGTGAGTTGTACAGGTTCTAGAAGAACCCAGATGCTCACAGGTGGCATTTCAGCATTGTTCACCATAAATCACGGCGTAAATCCCTCAAAATCATTGGTATCTGATTGAATTCGTACCTAAAGGTACACGCGTGTCTTCATATGGAGGATTTTTTGTTTTCAAAACACCCAAGTTCTTATCCGAAATTCCTCCATGTTTTTCCCCCCAATTTCATCCGTTGGAAACCCTGAATTCCCCCTATATAAACCCCTCACTCTCCACTATGAAGGGTGAGTTTTCGGATAGCAAAAATCTCTGAGAGTCTTTTTCTCTGATTTTTGGGGAAATCTGAAAATTCGGGTTGAAACAAACCATGAAAGACTTGCATTTGAAGATTGTCTGGGTCTTTTTGTTACATCTTTGAAAAGGGAAGCTCGAGTCCGTCGAAATAGCCACCGGAAATCTCAACTCGAAATCTCCGTTCGCTGCCCCGAGAAAGGTAATTTTCTCTCTTTAGCATTTTATAATTTCACACAATGCGATTTCTGATTTAGATTTCGTAGTATAAGCTTACAGTTTTATTGATTCTCATTCTTTGTGCTTAGACGAAATTTCTCTATTTTAGATAAAAATTAGATGGAATTATCTAGTTAATAAACATTGCTTTATTGTTTTCCCTTGTTTCTTGTAGCAGTAGCATGATTATTGAAAAGATTTCTAAGTAGAGTATAATTTGATATATATGAGTTCTAGCTGCATTGGTGAACAAACGAGTTCTTGTTATGCTTGTAAACTAGAATAAATATTGAAGTCTTATTCCGATTTGTGGTGCTAGTGAGTGTGCTTACATTATTTTAAATCCCGAACCTTCTCGAGAAAATTGAATGGGAAGTGACACTTAAGTTTTGAAATTAATATTGGTGACTCTTGACCAACCTTAAGGGTCAAAGACACTTGAAAGATTAATTAAGTTAATTGGGAACTCAATTAACATTTTTAAAACTTTTTAATCTTTTTAAAAATACAAATCAAGCCACAACTATATTTAATAAAAATAAAAAGTTAAAAGTGACAAATCACTTTTCAAAATCAAATCTCAAAAGGGTCGTTCCCTCTCTTCTTCTTCTCTCTCAACAACCTGCTGCCCTCCATCGACAATAGATCGATGAGACAGTCATTCTCCGGCGATTTTCAACCTCCGGCGACTCCAATTTTCAGTTCTTCATCGTCCCTTTTCGACTTTCAATCGTCAATCTCTGTTTTTTCACAGGTAAAGGCTTCTCTTTTTTTTATTTTCAAAAAATTAAGATTTTTAAGTTATGAAGATAAAGATGGACTTGAGTTGTCTTCTCTTCTAGTGAGAGTTAACAAGAATGAGTATTTGATGCTTAACAAGAAAACGAGAACCCGAAAAAATCCTAATTTTTGATTTTCTTGGAAATCTGAGTGAAATATGTTGTTGTTGTTGTTGTTGGGGATCTTGTTGTTGTTATTGTTGTTGTTGTTGGAATCTGTTGTTACAGTTGTAGAAGGGTCTTGCATCTCAATAAGTTAGGCTTTTTGAAAATAATGCTTTGGTTAATGAATAAGAAGAGGACTTGAACTGAGTTAAGAAGAAGAAGATTTGAACTGAGTATTCTCCTCAAAGTTAGGGTTAATGTTGTTCTTGTTCTTGTTCTTGAACATTATGTTGGTGTTATTGGTGTTATTGGTGTTATTGGTGTTGTTGTATTGGTAAATGTTGGTATTGTTGTTGTTTTATTGATTTTATTGGATTTTATTGGTGTTATTGATGTTGTTTTATTGGTAAATGTTGGTGTTGTTGTCCTTGTATGGTGTTGCTCTTCAAAATTGTTATTCAAGTGATAAATGTTGATTTATGTTGATGTTCTTGGTGTATTATGTGGTAAAAAATTTCTTAATACCATAACAGATGTGTAATATGTTGCAACAAATGCTTCATCTGTTGCAATATATTAAGCATATGTTGGAAATAACTATACCATCTGTTGGTTTACGCTTATATGTTTCCAACAGATGAGTCATATGTTGGATGAAATCAAAGCAGTAGCTACTGCTTTAATTTCATCCAACAGATGGGTCATCTGTTGCAACATATGACTCATCTGTTCCAACAGATGATCCATCTGTTGGATCAATTATTTGTACATAAATTCACTGTTATCTTTTTTTTAATGATGCACAAATCAATCATTGACTTTTATTTTACTCTTGTTTATAGATAAATGGCTCCCACTAAAAGGAAAGGAAGTGAATCAACTCCAAATAAAGAAAGAAGAAAAGTAGCTAGGGTACATTCACCACTAAAAGAGCTTGCTATACAAGCAGTATCTCAATTAGAAGAAAAAGTCTCTTCTCAATCAGCTTTAAATATAGAAAAAGAGAAGGAAAAAGAGAATGAAATAGAAAAAAGTGAAGAATCTGGAGATTTAAGTAAAGATGAACAAAGAGATGAGGAAAGTGAGGGAGATGAAGGAAGTGAGGAAGATGAAGGAGAAAGTGATGAAGATAAAAACTCAGTAGAGGAAGAAGGTGTAGATAAAGAGAGGGATGAAGAAGATAATGAAGTAGAATCAGAGGAAGGAGGAAAAGGAGGAGATAATGAAAGTGAAGATGAAGAAGAGGAACATCTTGATCCTAAAAGTCCTTCCACTGAAGAGTGTGTCAAAACATTCTGCATTGATAATTTTTCTGTGAGAATGCAGTGTGATGTTGTCACAAATTTAACTGGTGATTATGTGATAAAGTCAGCCATGGGAAAATCTTTTGACACCTTCAGAAAAATACTTCAAGAACAAAAATTGGATGATTATTTCAGAAACAGCTGCTTTGGGCAATATCTTGATTTGCCAGAGGATAATAATGCTCGTTTTCAAATGACCATGGTGTATGGTCTTCTCAAACGTAGATTTATGTATGATAACAATGATAAGATGGATGAAGTCTGGATTAACTACTGTGGCATGCCACTTTGTTTTGGGTTGAAGGAGTTTGTCATAGTTACTGGACTAAAATGTCATCCTCCTTCTCAACCTATTCCTGTTGTTACACAAAAAAAGCACCCCGCACACCAAAGACAACAACAAAAAAAGGATCTAAGTCAGCAGCCAAGACTGTCAAGAAAATTCAAAAGGGCAAGTCAACTGATGGTGATGACTTGGTGTCCCTTGTTGGTTCAAGCTTCAAAAATGTAAATTTACTTCAAGAGTTAGAAGGTAAAAGGCTTTCAAAGAAGCACAAGCAATCATTGTGCTTGGTTTGGTTTGTACATAATATTCTTTGGGCGAGAGACGTTAACAACAATATACCACTTGGTTTAATAAAGCTCTCGAAAGATCTGGAGGCATTCAATAAATACCCTTGGGGTCTTGAAAGCTTCATAATGAATGTCAAATATTTGTTGACTCCGTTAACGTCAAAGACAGTCAACTTATATGGCTTTTCATAGGCTTTCATGGTAAATATTTTATTTTTGTGTTTTAATTTTTTTTATTGAATAATATTTTTAATTTTTAGCATAATTTTTACAGGCTTGGGCATTTGAAGCCATTCCTTATCACCGACAACAAGTGAAGGACTATCAAGAAGAGGTTTCTAGTCCTAGAATTCTGAGATGGTTGTCGGCCAAGAACGATAAAAGAGCAAAAGTTCTTGATCTTTTCAAACCACCCGAGGAAGCAGTAGGTCTACTTTTATAGAGATTAACTTGAATTTATTTTTTCAAAATTCACATCTGTTGCAACACATTAACATCTGTTGTAATAGAATTCAATTATGAATTAAATATTATTTTAATACATTTAATTATTGATTTTAGATTGTGCATCCATGGATTATCCCGACTAATTGAGAGCTAAAGATGCCATTCCTTGTTACTTTAGAGTATGTGGAAACTCTACTGGACCCTAAGGTAATTGATAGGATAAAAAAAGAATTGGTTGGAGCAACATCCATCAGAAGAAAAGCACTTGGGAAGGATGATTTGGTTCTTGATGATGTTATTGTTGATACTGCTGGTGTTGGTGTTGGTGTTGGTAGTGGTGGTAATGGTGGTGATGGTGATGGTGTTGTTGTTACTGTTGGTGGTGGTGATGGTGTTGGTGTTGGTGTTGGTGATGCTCTTGTGGTTTTTCAACCAAGAAATGACCATGACAATAGTCATACTGAAGATGCTGATTTTGGTGGTGGAAACCTCCCTGACTTTGGTAGTGGACACACCCCCGACTTTGCTGGTAGACATACCCCTGACTTTGCTGGTAGACATACTCATTTTAGTAGGCATGCTACAGATCTACCACAAAACATGGGTAGACAGTTTGGTGGTGTTGCCTCTTCAGGCTCTTGTTCTGCATGCAAATGCCAAGAGTGCAAGGAAAAACATAATGGAGTGATTGATGCTCATAAGGGATTAACTAATGTTGTAAAGGAATTGACATCTAAAAGGGGTGTCATCCCATCAAGAAAGATTACAGAGCCATTCACTCCATTGCAGGTTAAGATTAAGAGGACAAAAATAATAATTTCCAAAGCAATATCAGATATTAAATCAAGGAAAATTACAACTCCTCTTCCTTGCACTGTTGGGGAAGTTCCAAGAGCCATAGGAGAGCAAGGAGAGCTGAAGAAGGTAAATGTCTACAAGTTGGTGACTGCCACAAGAAAGGCAAAGCTGAAAACTCTGATGAATTCAAAAAAGGCCCCAGAAATTTACTCTATGCATAAATTTGGTCCACAAGACTTCAAGAACATGACTGATATGAAGTTTTGGTATGTGGACTGGGTAAGTTACTTTTACTAACATTCTATTTATTTAATAATTTTGTACTGCTTATTTAGATGATCCATCTGTTGCAAACTGATGAGAAATATATTGCAACATATGAGTAATCTGTTAACAATTTCAGAGATTTGTTCCAACAGATGGATCATCTATTGCAATAGATCAGTCATCTGTTGGAACAGATGTCTCATCTGCTGCAATATATGATCCATCTGTTGGATGAAATCAAAGCAGTGACCTACTGTTTTGATTTCATCCAATAGATGACTCATCTGCTGCAACATATCAGTCATATGTTGCAACAGATGAGACATATGTTCCAACAGATAACTGATCTGTTGGATGAAATCAAAGCAGTAGACCTACTGTTTTGATTTCATCCAACAGATGAGTCATCTGTTGCAGCAGATGATCTATAGGTTCCAACAGTCATCTGTTTATTTCAGTATGTTGATGAAATTCTTCTTCTGATACGGGAGAGACATCTAAAATTCATGCAATTCTATGATCTTGGAGATAGAATAATGGACCTCAATTTTTATGGTAATTTCCTCTATCGGTACAACAAACTCAGTGAAGAAGCAACAACTCCTGGTGAAAAAAAGAATAGAGGAGTTACTTGCTGAGTTTGAATGGGATGATGACATGATTGACTATGTCAGAGGAAAGAGACCATATCCAGGTGCCATGGATTGGAGAGAGACCAAGAGAATCATAGCAGTAATGAATTTGGAGAAGAAGCATTTTGTGACTGTTGAAATCAAAATAAGTGAGGGAATCATGAATGTCTATGACTGCAACATACCAGTGTTTGAAGAGTTTTAATTTTTGATATTCATGGAGGTTTTGTTGGAGTTATTCCCTAAGTTGTAGAAGCAAAGTGGCCTAATGAATCACTTGCTGGAAAAATTGCTCAACGAACGATGGGCTTTTGAAGGTCGAAAACAGAACCTTTCAAAGAATGAGACATTTGTCGCGTGCGGGTCATACTCGCTTGCTTCCCTTGAGCATCTGATAACCGGCACTTCTATGATAACTCCTAAAACTCTAATGAATGATAATTCAGTTGCAAGAATGAAAGAAGTTTGGGCCGCTGAGGTGATTTTTAAGAGTTTGGAGCCCTGATATGGGTTGCATTTTGCAGACAATATTTTCTATTTTTAGTATTTTATTTAATTATATTATGGACTGTAATTTGCAGACAATCTTTTTTATTTTTAATATTTTATTTAGTTATATTATATATTTGGTGATGACAATATTGTATGTTTAATGGATGTCCAGTTATTATGTCTTGAATTTTATTTTATCCTTAGATTTAAAAAATATTGGATTATTACTAAAAATGAATTACACATCTATTGAAAATCATCCAACATATATACTCATCTGTTGCAGCAGATGATACATCTATTGCAACAAATGACTCATCTGTTGAAAATAATCAAACATGCTCTACACATTTTGCAACAGATGAATCATATGTTGGAACAGATGAATCATCTGTTGGAAATAATCAAGCATATTCTACACATTTTGCAACAGATGATTTATCTATTGAAACAGATGATACATCTGTTGGAAATAATCAAACATACTCTACACATTTTGCAATAGATGAATTATCTGTTGAACATCCAACAGATATAGACGTATGTTGCAGTAGAAGAATCATCTGTTGGAACTTATCCAACAGATATAGACATCTGTTGAAGCAGATCAATTGACTTATTTGGTGTGAATTGCTTAATTAACTCATGATTAGTAATAAATTAGGTTATTTAATCATAATTAGCTTTCAATTAATAGCTTTAGTTACAATCTCAATGAATTACATAATAATTACATGATCAACTAAGTGTAGTGATCCTAAATAGATGGATCAATTGACTTATTTGGTGTGAATTGCTTAATTAACTCTTATTAGTAATAAATTAAGTTATTTAATCATAATTAGCTTTCAATTAACAACTTCAATTACAATCTCAATGAATACATAATAATTATATGATCAACTAAGTGTAGTGATCCTAAATAGAGAGATCAATTGATTTATTTGATGTGAATTGATTAAATAACTCATGATTAGTAATAAACTAAGTTATTTAATCATAATTAGCTTTCAATTAACAACTTCAATTACAATTTCAATGAATACACAATAATTACATGATCAGCTAAGTGTAGTGATCCTAAATAGAGGGATCAATTGACTTAATTGATGTGAATTGTTTAATTAACTCATAATTAGTAATAAACTAAGTTATTTAATCATAATTAGCTTTCAATTAACAACTTCAATTACAATCTCAATGAATTACATAATAATTACATGATCAACTAAGTGTAGTGTAATGACCCTTCCGGTAATTTACACGTTTTTGCCTTTCTTGTACCATTAGAGCTTACTTGTAGCGGCCCAAGTCATTTATGGCTTGTCGGGACCGGTAGTTCGGTGCCCAGGCCGTTTGTTTGGTCTTTATGGCCGTTCCTCATTTTAGAGCTTCAAATTTGAAAATCGTTGACTTCCATCAACATTCTTGGTAATACCAAAGAATTAAACCAAGGTTCTAGGTCAAGGGAATCCCTTACTCGAAAGTTTGAGTTAAAGAAATGCCTCGTGTAACACCTCGCCCGTTTGGAAGGTTTGAAGTAACCCTTGCCTTTGGGGTAAGACTAATAGTGTCTAATATACTAAGGAGGATGTGTTATGAGGTATTATAATCGCAAAATGATCGTATGATAAGTTTTGAAGTCAAGCAAGTTTCGAAACAAAAGTTGGAAAAAGTTATGGTAAATTCCTTTAAGGAATTCTCGTCAAATTTGGGTTAAATCTCTTGGGGAGTTTCTCCCTCTGTATAAAGAGTTAGTGGGCCCCCAATATACCAAATCGAAGGTCTACGAGTCTAGTTTCCAATGCACTAAATCGTTCATCCATACGACTTAAGAATAGAGAGATATTCACATTTTTGTAAGACTGCGCAAGCATATACGTCAAATTGGGGTCCACATCCTAAGTCGGTTCAGCTTATAAAAGCTGATTTCTCCTTCATTTTAACTGATTATTTTCACCAAAAACTTCAGAAAATCAGAGGTAAATCCCCTAGATACTCCATGTACTTTGATCCTTTCAATTCGGAAGTTTAACGGAAGTTGCTCTACGTCGCGAGCTCGTCATTTTGGTATAGTTTTCCCCGTCGATTTCATGGCGTATCTTCGTGGGTGTTGATGCAGCGAGCCAGCAGGTGTTTTCTGAGTACTTGGCAGTAGCTACAGAGTTATATTGGCGAGGTATGGATCCCGTACACTTACCTATTTGTTGAATCAAGATTCTAAGCTTCTAGTTACAAAAAGTTGTATTTTTCGATAACTTGTAGTAGTTTCTTGTTCGATTTGGATATGTTTGTTGTTCCTGCAAGGAGGCAGGTTGTTAATCTTGGGATATTGAATATTTTTGTCAAGGAATCACTCCCCTACGACCCTCCTACATTATTATATGTTCTAGTATTATTTTATGGATTTCTGAGCCACGAACTGGTATTTTGGATATGTGGCTTTGGACAGCCCCTTTATCTAGTTATGTTTGGTTATTGTTGTGGTGTTATGGTTGTGGTAAGGTGCTGGAGGGATTGGGAAATTGTGAGATTCTTTTTGGGATCGCATACAATAGTGATTGGATTGGACAATGTGAAGTACGCCTTGAAATAGTGCCTCGGGAGCTCGTCGCTCCTTTGAGATGTGGTTAACATATTATTGTTGGATTTAGCTGCCATTTCTTATTGTTATTGGCCTCATTTTATGTTTTGGAGTTGGCTGGTCGCGAGTGTGACATTAACACCTTATCAAATGGCTATGGCTCGTTATTGCAGCCTCGTCGATTCTAGCAATTGTTCCATTACCTTGGTTGGTCAGCCTTCATAGAGACGCCTTTGGGGCTTCAGTTAAAAGTATTTTTTTTGTGATTTGGAGCTTCCGGAGCAGTTTGAGCCTGGACGACGCCGTTCCCGCAGCTAATCATCGGATGACAGGTAGGTTACGGCTTTCCTACCTAGACTCTGCGTATATAGGCTATAACTGCATTAATTAACATCCTTGGGTGGGTTATTATAGGTTGGTACCCCAGACTTTGTCCACCTTGTTCGTCCGTTATTTCATGCATTGTTTGTAGTATTCGCGTAGTATTGTATATTACTCCTGTGGTCCTATGTGGCCTTGTATTGACTCTGGAACATAGATGGTGGGTTATTGGGGAATGTCCGCGAGTACCGGATATAGAGATTATCCTTTTAGGCTGGTTATGTTTGCTGAGTAGCTGTTGGGCCTGTACAGGGCTGATAGGAGTTGTTTTGAGCCATTTGGCTACTTTAATATTTGTGTGCGAGCATATCATGCATGAAAAAGGTTTTCCCCTGCATGTTTTACTACAGTTTTGGCTGCGAGCCACTACCGACAGTTTTCCTAAATTTGCATAGCCCTGGGGGGGCCATTTTTGGTACTGTTGATGATCGAAAAGGGGATTTTTGAATGTTTTCACACTGATTTTATTACTGATACTAGTCTCTGTGGGGAAGAGCACCATACTTGATTTTATTACTGATACTAGTCTCTGCGGGGCAGAGCACCAGAATTGATTTTATTACTGATACAAGTCTTTGTGGGGCAGAGCACCAGACTTGATTTTATTACTGATACTAGTCTCTGTGGGGCAGAGCACCAGACTTGATTTTATTACTGATACTAGTCTCTGCGGGGCGGAGCACTATACTTGATTTACTACAGTTTTAGACCCGGTTACGCCCGGGCACCTTTGGAGGGGTTTTTGAGGCATTTTCTACTACTTTAGTCCTGGACAGGGTTTGGGCATGCATATTTGAGACTGGGTCTCTATCTTGATCCCGTACTTGCTTTCGGATGACATGTCTTGATACTAAGTTTTAGTATGGGGTCGCGGACCTCCATGGACCTTGCCGCTCTGGGCCTAGGGCTTTGGGCTGCGTGCGCTGGAGGGAAGGGTATACAGTGGAGTAGGGGTATGCAGGCTGAGTCCTTCCATGGAATCTGCCTGCTAGGCCTGATTGGAACCGGAGGAGGTACATACAGAGGTTCTATTTCACATCATAGCATATCATGCATTGGATTCTACCCTTGTTTGCTGTGTGTTCAGTGTACACTCCGGTAGTATGGGATGCCGGAGGGTTTGTTTTCACTTGATTTTGTTCCTCGGTTGTATGGGCAGCCGTTAGGACTGTAGGTAGACTATATTTACTCCTGTATTTACTTAGAGCTTGTCTTGACACTCGGTTAGTGAAGTATTAGTGATGGTTAACCTGTTGAGGTTTCGGTTGTGGGATATCTGATTATTGTGAGGGCTAGGGAGTCCTATCTTATTGAGGCACTTTTGTGTGGCCTTCTGAGCAGAGTGTGAGACTCTGGTTCTATTCTTGTGGGAAGCTGAGTGGTATCTCTCGGTTATTGTGGTTTAGTTATTTCATCCTACGGTGGTACTTGTGAGCTGATTCCCTGGTCATGCTATCATGTGATTGGATCGGTGTTATGATTTCCTTATACTTGTTGATTCCATTAAGAGTATGTTAGACTGCTCTCCGTCTTTTCCTTTTACTTGAGGTTACCGGTATACCGCTATTTTCTCAACTCCCTCTCTACTTACTTATATTATTGTGCAAGGACTCCAGGTGCATTTTCTTTCGTTCACTAGTGATTCTATGTAATCGTATCTCTGTGCTAGCATGAGTTACTTGAAGCTCTTAGTTATGGATGATTTGTGCTGGCTCCTTGTGCCTTGCTTATTGCTTCAGTGACTGCTTTCTTGCTATCTGTTACTAACTGCTTTTATATCTTATATACGCTCAGTCGGCCGATGATACCTACTGAGTACCCGTGGTTTTGGTGCTCATACCATACTTCTGCACTTTTTGGTGCAGATATTAGCTGAGCTTTCGTTGTTGAACGCATTGGAGACTCGTGCAGCTTTTGGACCTTCGAGACTAGGGTGAGCGACTAATGGTCGGGGCTTGTCTACATCTCATCTTTTGTACTGTTACTCTTTGTATATGCGGAGACAGTTGTACTTATCATTTTGTTACTTCTAGCACTTGTATTCTATTAGAAGTTTCTGTACTGTCGATACCAAGTCTTGGGGTTGGTATAGTTTCATGATGTATATATTCGGGTAAATTGCTTCCGCGTAGTCTTATCTTTACATTCTGCTTCTGCTTATCTCAGCTTATTGAGCGTATTGGTTAGGTAGTAGCCCATTACTAGCTGTTCTGGGCTACGGGATTTGGTTCGCCTACTGGGGGTTGTAGGTGCCATCATGACTTGAGAAATCGGGTCGTGACAGCTTGGTATCAGAGCTCTAGGTTCACTGGTGTCATGGTACAGAACCAAGTGTCTAAGTAGAGTCTCATGGATCGGTACAATGACGTCTGTATCCTATCTGCGGGAGGCTACAGGGCATTGTTAGGAAAAGTTTTATCTTCTTGGCTCCTCATCGTGCGTTCCTGGCTCTATTGACTTCTAAACTTCGGTTATTCATTCATTCTGAGATGCCTCATACGAGTGCGATAGCGGTTGGTGCCGAGGCTTATGTTCCTGTTGCTTCAGTGCTTCCATCAGCACCAGGACTCCAGAGTGAGGCTTTACCGCACTAGATAGGGGGTGTGGGGTCAGCCCAACCTCTGATTGGATTTATAACGACCTCAGTGCTTCAAGACACCGTGGCTAGGACTCTGAGCCCTCTGGTGAGTGTTTCAGTACCTGATTTTGTGAGTGGTGCTTCAGTTAGGGTTGAGCTTCTAGTTCTTCAGCAGGGTTGTCTGTCGGTATTAGAGTACGAGGTAAGATTTTCCCGTTGGACTTCATCTGGTATAGGCTATTTTTGGTGTGGTGAGCATGGGAACTTTGCTAGGAATTGCCCCATGATTGTGTATCCCAGACAGCCTGGTTGTTATCATTGTGGAGAGACTGGTCACCTTTATAGAGCTTGTCCCCGGTGAGGGCCAGTTGGGACTTCAATTTTGACTACTCAGTCCAGAGTTAGATCCCGTCAGCTTGAAGCTCCTCTTGGTGGGCCAGAGGTAGAGGTTCCTGATACTATTGCTCCAGGTCAGGCTTTTGCTACCTTCAACTTATGTTAGTCCCGCTCGTGTTGCGACTCTATCCCTTCTGTCATGTAATATCTTATATGCCTACCTGCTACTTGTTTAAGTTATTTGGCTACCCGAATTGTAGTATCGATATGTTGTTTTATTGGTAGTTTATTCTTTAGTATTGGATGGGGTAAGTTAGCCTTGAGAGGTGTTTTCCCGGAGTTGTAGCTCGTGGGTAGTTCTTGTTAGTCTGTTTCTAGTTGGGTTATCCCTGTTTCATTGTGATTTTGGACTTGTGGTTGAGTTGCCCTTGTTGAGCAGTCCTAGATGGTTGTTTCCTAGGCCGTTATCTAGTGTGGCTATAGATCAGTGTGATGGTTTGTTTTATTACCGGTAGTTGGGCCAAAGTTGAGATTTTGCCTCAGTTGGGAGATATTGGTTATGCTAGTGTGCATAGATTGGTTTGGTCTCCCGAGTGTCTAGAGTCGACCCTCTTTGTTGATTAGTTTAGGAGGTTGGCAGGTATGTGGGTTGTTCCCATAGTCTCCTCCACTTCCTGGTTCGTTGGGTGTTTTGTTATATCCCTAGCTCCAGTTGGAATGAATCTTGATCGTAGTTCTTTCGATGAGCTCTGGATGTTGGCATCGTGATTGGGTCTTGACTTTAAGCACTTTCGACTAAGTGTTGATCGTAACCTCGTGGTTAGGTTGTATTTGTAGGCATTTCGGGTGAGTTGGGCATCCGGCCCATTCTTCTCCTGCCTTATTGAATTTGACGTGTAGCTATGAGTAGTAAGGTAATGGCTTCAGGTTCTTATTCGAGAAAGAATTTGTAATGTTTAATATGTGCTAAGGAAGGATTTTTGTTTTGTTGAAAAAGAAGGGAGATAACTCTTTGTATGTGTTTATGTGTCCTCATAGTTTCCTGAGGTGGCGATGAAGGTTTACTTTGGGATTGTGTGTCGGTGATTCGATTCAGCCGTCTACACATTGATGTGGGTTTTCCATCGATTGGTTTTGTTTCAGTAGAAACTGCGGTGTTGGCAATTTGCATATTCAGGCCTAGTTGGCTTGGGTTCTTACGGGATCATTGGCAGCATACTGGTTCGACCAAGGCTTTGGTTGGCAGTTTTGAAAGTTGGGATTCAGAATCATGGCTTGGCAGGTTACATCGGATGGTTCGTGGCAGTTTCTATTTGGTTGCAGCATCCTAGTGCCGGGAGGCAGTGGGTGCGGGCAACTTAGCTTCTTTACTTCAGTTGTGGATGCGGCTATTGGCCTTGGACATCTAGTCCTTGGCAAACCTCTGCAAGAGGCGGGATATTCCAGATTGCAGCAATATTCTAGTTAGTATGAGATCCTTCTACCATGGTTGGACAGACTCAGCGGCGTAAGTTTGAGCTTCAGTAGTGGTGTATGCTTTATGTGGTCAGCTTGTGCGGGTTGAAACTAGTGTTGCTATTTTGAGTTCTGATGATACGTAGAGACTAGTAATCGCCATTCATTTGCTAAGGATTTGAAAGCTTGTTTAATTGATTCCTCCAGAGTTGTTGTTTATGTGGGGTTCCAGTGTTGGTTAGACTCGGCCAGTATGGACTAGAAGTTTGTTATGATATATGCTTCGAAGTGGTTGGTTGGTTGCAGAACCAGTAGAGCGGTTGATTCAAGCCAAAGAAATGAGTTGAAAGTATATGCAAAAATTTCTATGACTAGATGGTAACTTTGAACCCCAGGCACCTTTTCCTTTGCCTTCGGGTTGTTTGGAATTGATATTTGTGGCATGGTGGACTTCTTCCTGAGGTGATATTCGTAAGGCGATTTCACATTCAAATGGTGTTCGAGTGTTCGGAGTAGCAGCAGTGTTTTCTAGAGTTGGGAGCTTGGCTCATGGTTACAGACTTCGTGGTAGGCTTACCACACTTCTTGCAGGATCGTGTTTTTGGTTTGGGTCTTTTGGGCAGGTTGCCCTGGTTCATTCACTTTCAGCTGATTCAGACCTGGCACAGTTCAGTTAGTGAATTTGATGTTAGAAAAAATGTTCGTTCGTTGGTTGGTGGTCAGTCAAGGTAGGTAACTTTAGTTTCAATAATATGCTACGGGTTATTATCTTGGATGGCAAAGGCTAGTAGCCTATATATTGGCTTAAAACGCATTTGAATAAAATGGGTGACTTCGTTCGTGGTAAAGTATAAGCAGGAACTATGGATCTCTGGTGTGTCAGTTGATATTTCGAGGGTGGTTCTGGTGTTCGATTTGTATGCAGCTTCTGGTTTATGGTGCTAAAGGATTCACTTGGTATGGTTTTGAGGATTCGAGTTCTGTGTGTTGACAGCCTTGGTGCTCTGGTTTTGGTGTTGTGTAGGTGCTTTTTGGTTAAGATTCTCGAGGTTCATTTTGGGTTGGCAGATCTTTGCAGGTTAAAATCTAGCTTGGCTAGTAAGAAACTAAGGCTTGTTTCTGTTCTGTTGGGTGTCGCCCGGTCGTGGAGGCTACCCGGGTTGTCCGAGAGAGTAGAATGGGCGTTCTATCCGCTATTCTTAAATCTCATGTATTTTCTTTCTTCCTGACTTTTGGGGACGAAAGTCTTTTTAGTAGTGGATGATATAATGACCCTTTCGGTCATTTACACGTTTTCGCCTTTCTTGTACCATTAGATCTTACTTCTAGCGACCCAAGTCATTTATGGCTTGTCGGGACCGGTAGTTTGGTGCCCAGGCCGTTTGTTTGGTCTTTATGGTCGTTCCTCATTTTAGAGCTTCAACTTTGGAAATCGTTGACCTCCGTCAACATTCTTGGTAATACCAAAGAATTAAACCAAGGTTCTAGGTCAAGGGAATCCCTTACTCGAAAGTTTGAGTTAAAGAAATGCCTCGTGTAACACCTCGCCCGTTTGGAATGTTTGAAGTAACCCGTGCCTTTGGTGTAAGACTAATAGTGTCTAATATACTAAGGAGGATGTGTTATGAGGTATTATAATCGCTAAATGGTCGTATGATAAGTTTTGAAGTCAAGCAAGTTGCGAAACAAAAGTCGGAAAAAGTTATGGTAAATTCCTTTAAGGAATTCTCGTCAAATTTGGGTAAAATGTCTTGGGGTGTTTCTCCCTATCTATAAAGAGTTAGTGGGACCCCAATATACCAAATCAAAGGTCTACAAGTCTAGTTTCCAATGCACTAAACCTTTTGTCCGTACGACTTCAAAATAGAGAGATATTCACATTTTCGTAAGACTGCACAAGCAAACACGTCAAAGTGGGGTCCACATCCTAAGTCGGTTCAGCTTATAAAAGCTGATTTCTCCTTCATTTTAACTGATTATTTTCACCAAAAACTTCAGAAAATCAGAGGTAAATCCCCTAGATACTCCATGTACTTTGATCCTTTCAATTCGGAAGTTTAACGGAAGTTGCTCTACGTCGCGAGCTCGTCATTTTGGTATAGTTTTTCCCGTCGATTTCATGGAGTATCTTCGTGGGTGTTGATGCAGCGAGCCAGCAGGTGTTTTCTGAGTACTTGGCAGTAGCTACAGAGTTATATTGGCGAGGTATGGATCCCGTACACTTACCTATTTGTTGAATCAAGATTCTAAGCTTCTAGTTACGAAAAGTTGTATTTTTCGATAACTTGTAGTAGTTTCTTGTTCGATTTGGATATGTTTGTTGTTCCTGCAAGGAGGCAGGTTGTTAATCTTGGGATATTGAATATTTTTGTCAAGGAATCACTCCCCTACGACCCTCCTTCATTATTATATGTTCTAGTATTATTTTATAGATTTCTGAGCTACGAAGTGGTTTTTTGGATATGTGGCTTTGGACAGCCCCTTTATCTTGTTATGTTTGGTTATTGTTGTGGTGTTATGGTTGTGGTAAGGTGCTGGAGGGATTGGGAAATTGTGAGATTCTTTTTGGGATCGCATACGATAGTGATTGGATTGGACAATGTGAAGTACGCCTTGAAATAGTGCCTCGGGAGCTCGTCGCTCCTTTGAGATGTGGTTAACATATTATTGTTGGATTTAGCTGCCATTTCTTATTGTTATTGGCCTCATTTTATGTTTTGGAGTTGGCTGGTCGCGAGTGTGACATTAACACCTTATCAAATGGCTATGGCTCTTTCTTGCAGCTCGTCGATTCTAGCAATTGTTCCATTACCTTGGTTGGTCAGACTTCATAGAGACGCCTTTAGGGCTTCAGTTAAAAGTATTTTTTTTGTGATTTGGAGCTTCCCGGAGTAGTTTGAGCCTGGACGACGTCGTTCCCGCAGCTAGTCATCGGATGACAGGTAGGTTATGCCTTTCCTACCTAGACTCTGCGTATATAGGCTATAACTGCATTAATTAACATCCTTGGGTGGGTTATAATAGGTTGGTACCCTAGACGTTGTCCACCTTGTTTGTCCATTATTTCATGTGTTGTTTGTAGTATTCGCGAAGTATTGTATATTACCATTGTGGTCCTGTGTGGCCTTGTATTGACTCTGGAATATATATGGTGGGTTATTGGGGAATGTCCGCGAGTCCCGGACATAGAGATTATCCTTTTAGGCTGGTTATGTCTGCTGAGTAGCTGTTGGGCCTGTACAGGGCTGATAGGAGTTTTTGTGAGCCATTTGGCTACTTTTATATTTGTGTGTGAGCATATCATCCATGAAAAAGGTTTTCCCCTGCATGTTTTACTACAGTTTTGGCTGCGAGCCACTACCGACAGTTTTCTAAATTTGCATAGCCCTGGGGGCCTATTTTTGGTACTGTTGATGATCGAAAAGGGGAATTTTGGATGATTTTGCACTCATTTTATTACTGATACTAGTCTTTGTGGGGTATAGCACCAGACTTGATTTTATTACTGATACTAGTCTCTGTAGGGCAGAGCACCAGACTTGATTTTATTACTGATACTAGTCTCTGCGGGGTAGAGTACCAGACTTGATTTTATTACTGATACTAGTCTCTGCGGGGCAGAGCACCAGACTTGATTTTATTACTGATACTATTCTCTGTGGGGCGGAGCACTAGACTTGATTTACTACAGTTTTAGATCCACTTACGCCCGGGCACCCTTGGAGGGGTTTTTGAGGCATTTTCTACTACTTTAGTCCTGGACAGGGTTTGGGCATGCATATTTAAGACTGGGTCTCTATCTTGATCTCGGACTTGCTTCCGGATGACATGTCTTGATACTGAGTTTTAGTATGGGGTCAGGGACCTCCATGGACCTTGCCACTCTAGGCTTGGGGCTTTGGGATGCGTGCGCCGGAGGGAAGGGTATACGGTGGAGTAGGGGTATACAGGCTGAGTCCTTCCATGGAACCTGCCTGTTGGGCCTGATTGGCACCGGAGGAGGTACATACAGAGGTTCTATTTCACATCATATCATATCATGCATTGGATTCCACCCTTATTTGTTGTGTGTTCAGTGTACGCTCCGGTAGTATGGGATGCCGGAGGGTTTGTTTTCACTTGATTATGTTCCTCGGTTGTATGGACGACCGTTGGGACTGTAGGTAGACTATATTTACTCTTGTCTTTATTTAGAGCTTGTCTTGGCACTCGGTTAGTGAAGAATTAGTGATGGTTAACCTGTTGAGGTTTCGGTTGTGGGATATCTGATTATTGTGAGGGCTAGGGAGTCCTATCTTATTGAGGTACTTTTGTGTGGCCTTCTGAGCAGAGTGTGAGACTCTGGTTCTATTCTTGTTGGAAGCTGAGTGGTATCTCTCGGTTATTGTGGTTTAGTTATTTCATCCTAGGGTGGTACTTGTGAGGTGATTCCTTGGTCATGCTATCATGTGATTGGATCGGTGTTATGATTTCCTTATACTTGTTGATTCCATTTTGAGTATGTTAGACTGCTCTCCGTCTTTTTCTTTTACCTGAGGTTACCAGTATACCGCCATTTTCTCAACTCCCTCTCTACTTACTTATATTATTGTGCAAGGACTCCAGGTGCATTTTCTTTCGTTCACCTGTGATTCTATGTAATCGTATCTCTGTGCTAGCATGAGTTACTTAAAGCTCTTAGTTATGGATGATCTGTGCTGGCTCCTTGTGCCTTGCTTATTGCTTCAGTGACTTCTTTCTTGCTATCTGTTACTTACTGCTTTTATATCTTATATACGCTCAGTCGGCCGATGATACCTACTGAGTACCCGTGGTTTTGGTGCTCATACCATACTTCTGCACTTTTTGGTGCAGATATTAGCTGAGCTTTCATTGTTGAACGCATTGGAGACTCGTGCAGCTTTTGGACCTTCGAGACTAGGGTGAGCGATTGATGGTCGGGGCTTGTCTACATCTCATCTTTTGTACTGTTACTTTTTGTGTATTCGGAGACAGTTGTACTTATCATTTTGTTACTTCTAGCACTTGTATTCTATTAGAATCTTTTGTACTGTCGATACCAAGTCTTGGGGTTGGTATAGTTTCATGATGTATATATTCAGGTAAATTGCTTCCGCGTTGTCTTATCTTTACATTCTGCTTCTGTTTATCTCAGCTTATTGAGCGTATTGGTTAGGTAGTTGCCCATTACTAGCTGTTCCGAGCTACGGGAGTTGGTTCGCCTACTGGGGGTTGTAGGTGCCATCATGACTTTAGAAATTGGGTCGTGACATGTAGTGATCCTAAACAGAGGGATCAATTGACTTATTTGATGTGAATTGCTTAATTAACTCATGATTAGTAATAAACTAAGTTATTTAATCATAATTAGCTTTCAATTAATAACTTCAATTACAATCTCAATGAATTACATAATAATTACATGATCAACTAAGTGTAGATGATTCATCTGTTGCAACAGATGTCAATATTTGTTGGATGATTTCTAACAGATGATTCATCTGTTACAATATATGTCTATATTTGTTGGATAATTTCCAACAGATGAATCATCTGTTGTAACATATGTCTATATCTGTTGGATGATTTCCAATAGATGAGTCATCTGTTGCAACAGATGAATCATCTGCTGCAACATATGTCTATATCTGTTGGATGATTTCCAACAAATAATTCATATGTTGCAACAGATGACTCATCTGCTGCAACATATGTCTATATCTGTTGGATGATTTCCAACAAATAATTCATATGTGGCAACAGATGACTCATCTGCTGCAACATATGTCTATATTTGTTTGATCATTTCTAATAGATGAGTCATTTGTTGTAATATATCATTCATCTGGTGCAATATGTGCTGAATCTGTTTGATTATTCCTAATATTTGTAGTAACATATTTAATTATTCAAAACAAATTTCACCATCTTTTGCAATATATAAATCAGTTAAGTTCACAAACATCACCGACTGAAATATCATAAAAAAGTACTAAAAGTTCAGAATAACAATACTATTACTATTACAAGAATGGAGAAAATGAGTGCAACATTAACAATTATGGAGCATTTTGATCTGGGCATGTAGTTCTTTTGTGGCCAACCGTCTTACATATAGAGCACTTATTTTTTCTTGTTGGAAATGATTCTCCGACTCCACGCCTCCTCTTTTCTCTCCTTCTTCCCAGTTTGCTTGGGTCAATATGTGGAAGAGATATTTCTCTCTCTAAAATCTCCAAAGGAACATTCCAAGATTATTCAGAAGGCACAAGATGAATTTCCTCACAGTATGCAATGATGTATCTCTCCATCGTATAATATGAGGATGAGTACTCATAAATCTGCCTACCAAAGTCTTCACCATATTGGACTCGAAGCGCTGCCATAGTATGTGGACAAGGTATATTATCCATGTCAAATCCTCTACATGTACAAGATCTTGCTTGCAAATCGACCGTAGCAACTTCACCATGACCGGTGACACTGAACCTGTAGTTGGCAGTTTGATGAGCCAATAACTTGTTTCCCAAGTTGACGTACTCTGTTATTTTCTTTTCCATTTCAGGGACAAAGATGATTGGTGAGTTGATGAACTCCGTACGCCTCTCGTGAAAGTTTTGTGCAAATATCCTATTTATTTCATTAAATAGAACGACAATGGGAAATTCTCTTTCAACGTCGAACATTGCATTCACCGACTCAACAATGTTTGTCGTCATAATGTTATACCTATACAATTAAATAATCACCCAGTAAGATATAATTGATAATAAACTCAAATAAATCACTCAATTTATAATATTATACCTATTTCCCGGACAGAATATTCTACTCCACCTGTGGAATCCAACACGTTCAAGATGTTCGGCTGCTCCGGTTACCATGTCTCTTATTTGATTGAAATGGTCATTGAACTCATCAATTTTGTACGCTTTTGTTGCTTTATAAAAATGAGATACGACCTTCGTATTGTGAAAGTTGTTTCGAATATTCTCCCCAAGGTGCCTTATGCAACAACCATAATGAGCTGTAGGGTAGACAATTGAAATCATCTTCTTGATACTTGGATGCCTATCAGAAATTATGCACAAATCAGCAGTATCAACTAGATAGCTTCTCATTTGTTCAAAAAAATATCGGTATGAGACATCGCACTCCTTGTCAACTACATAAAAAGCAAGCGGAAAAATATGATTCTCCGCATCTTGTGCCACAGCTGACAATAAAACTCCTTCATACTTGCTCCTCAGGAATGTCCCGTCAACGGCTATGACTTTTCTCATTTGCTCAAAACCACGTATCCAAGCTCCATAGGATACAAAAAAGTACTTAAACTTTCCATTTTCATCAACTTTCAATGCTGTCTTACTTCCTGGATTTGCAGACTGAAGCATGTAACGGTAAGCATCAAGCATTGCATACCCGTGCTCATGTGTTCCCCTAACCAAAGACTTTTCAATCTCCATGCCCTTTCAAATCTTTCAATAACTCACCTTAACACCCAATTCTGTACAAATTTGATGTTTCATGTCTTGTGTAGATGGGCCTTTACCTTCGGGGAACCTATTTTTAAAAATTTCACCAATGACTTTTGCTATGGCGTACGGATTATGACTCGTGATATGCTCAGAACCACACGTGTGATACTTTACATAGGTTGTAACACAGAATCTATCAGAACTTAAAAGCTCCACAGCCCTAATCCACCACTTGCACTCCTGATATACACATCTAAAACAATACACATTACGCGAATTAATCACCTTCTTGAGTCTAAAATCTTTTTTCAAGCAAGCAATTTTCAATGAAGTTGCTAGTTCTTGCTTGTTCTTGAATGTCATTCCCTTATAAAAACCTGTTTCATCCTCTTACACATGGATAGACTGTGTTGATTGAGAATTGCCCACTGTATTGCTCCCAACATCAGGTGTAGGAGTTTGGTCATCCCCACAGCTTGGACCATCCAATTCTGCCCCACTTCCCTTATCTGAAATATTCATATCTACCCTATCTTCCAACTCATCATTTAACATATCTTGTTGGTTTTGAGCTAAATTGAGGTTCTCTATCGGCTTTTCAATTACGTATACCCTTAAAATGGGTCTAGCTGCATCACTCAAATAAGCACGCAAACGAACTTGATCCCTTATCTTAAAAGGCAAGACCCTCTGATTTTCAACTGAGTTGTGCATGTAACTGATGACAAGATCTTTTGGTTGACAATTTAATTCACAATAACTGATGATTAAGTTAACAAAATCATCATACAAAATATCTTTTTGGACTGTCATCGTTATCGTTTCTAACAAGTCACCATCCTTCCAACGCCAAATAAATCGATTGTTCTTCTCGATCCATTCACCATGACAATCAACCCCTATTGTTATTGATTCCTCCATAAATGATACCTAAAGAGTTTTGTTAAAAAAATCAATAATAGTATAGTAAAGTTGAGTATCTATATACAACATTAAAATTATATCATTGTCCCAACAAGTAACTCATCTGTTGTAACAAATGACTCACATGTTGGATACATGTTCAGAACCAGTAGCTTGATCCAACAGATAGTTCATATGTTACAACAGATAACTCATCAGTTGCAACAGATGACTTACCTGTTGGATTCATGTTCAGAACCAGTAGCTTGATCCAACAGATAGGTCATCTGTTGCAACAGATGGGTCATCTGTTACAACAGACCACCCATCTGTTGCAACAGATGAGCTATCTGTTGGATTCAACTGTTGTAACATGAATCCAACAGATAGATCATCTGTTGCAACAGATGGGTCATCTGTTGGATACGCTACTGAAAATTGCAGAAAAACAGCAGATATACCCAGATGAGAAATTGAACTAAAAAACATTATTTTTACTTACCAAAATCACCTATGAAGTAATGCCCAGTGATTACGAACAAATTTGGTCCAAAATTTTGATCCAGTACCAGCAGTTGTGGCAGCAACAACAACAACAATGGAGGGCAGAGGAGTAGAAGAAGAAGAAGATGATGATGAAGAAGAAGAAGAAGATGATGATGATGAAGAAGAAGATGATGATGATGAAGAAGAAGAAGACAACAATAGCAACAACAATGGAGAATGCCCTGAAAAATGGCGCGAGGAAGAGAAGCAAAAAGAAGGGGAGGCGGTCGTTTTTTCCCCCCTCCCATTTTAGGTAATTAGGGTTTTATTTAATTCTCCCAAAAGGGGAATGGGTCCCATGGGTCAAAGTATAAAAATAAAAATTTGAGGGCAACTCAGAAAATGAGTCAAAACCCATTAATTCCTAATCTAATTTTTGTCACCTCTACTCAATTAAAATAACTTAAATCACTACAACTAAAATTTAAAACCTTTTTGTCACCCTTAATTCATTCGCCCAACCTTCTCTCCCTGAGTTTGCTTTATAGTAGCATATATAGTTTAAGATGTCAATGTGTTTCAAGTTGTATGTGTATTTTATAGAAAGTTTAGTTATGAACTAGTCAAGAGTTATCTTTTGTTAAATGGTCTCAAAAATACTCTTCCTCTCTTAACCTTAATTTGAAAAAGATAACATGCTTTTGTATTTGCTGTGTATGCTCTTTTAATTCCATTACCATTATGCCAAGCTTGTGAAGTTAGTTTTTTTTTTTTTTTAAGAATTGGTAGTTCTCTGTTTCAATAGTGTTAAAAGCTGGTGACAAATATTTTTTTTTAAAGCAGTCCTTTGATAATAAAAATCCAGCTGTTGGTATGTGATAATTTCAAATTAAGTGATCAAGTATATTCTACAATTCGTTAAAGTATCAATAATCCTCCTCGTTTATTAATTTTTTTTATTTTAAGTTGTGTTCTTGTCCCAAATCTGATATAGGTAAGCTGGTTTTGAATTAGTAAATGAAGCATCCTTTCTAGCTTAGTATAAAGCATATATTTGCCTCGTTTCCGACATACTCCTTGCTCTCTTCCATTTCTGATTGACAACTGATGCATTGGAACATTTGGTGTTTGGAAGAAGTAATAATTGATTTAATCTGATCCTTTCCTTCAATTGTAATAATTTATAGCTTATTATACGTGTTTAATTTCGACAGAAGTATTAGTTTAACGGTAAATTAACCTTTCTTATCTCTTACTATGGCAGTACTAAGTTGTTTATGTGCAGTGGCCTAGTTTTGGAGTTTCTTTGAGTTAGTAACATATTTGTTCTTATCTGAATTTATCTTTTCTCATTAGTTTGCTGTAATTCTATATGTTCCTCTGACATTCGAAACTCAATACGGTGTTTGTTTAAAGCTTATTCTAATTCTTGTGCTAATCCTTTCTTTATTTTTTGATGCATGAACTCCGTCAACCCGAGTCCAATTGGACTCCCCATTACCTTGCATCTGATCCTCTTCGAGTCAACCTCCGAAAGCGAAGAAGACATAAGGCCAAGGGCCTGAAATATAGCAAAATTCAAAGAAGCCTTGGGTCAAAAACCGAAATATATGGAAACAGAGAAGTAGCAGCAGAACCTGAATTTGGGCGAAAACTCAAGTGATAACGCAGCAGCAATGATTGAGCCGAAAAGCCCAAATCTGGATCCTCTTTACTCGTTTCTTTATGTTTGCTTGTTATAATTGATTTTTGCTCAACACTTTGCTAGCTTGGATGTCCCTTTGGAGTTCTCTTTAATTGTTTTATTAAGATTAGTAATTATAAAGACTTATTTTATCTCGTAATTACTTTATCAAAGTTTAATAGGAAGGGTTGACCATTTTCAAAAAAATGGTCCATGTTTAGCCTATTGGACAGAATAAGGCCCTTCTCCCTTTTTATTTCCAAATTTTAGCCATTGATACAAATAGTCCAAATTCAATTAATTTTGCCCAATTTTGCAGATTTTGTTGACTTTTTCTTTCCTTTTTTTTCTTTTTCTTTTCGCTGGTTTTTAAATTTTTATTTTTTGTTGTTTTTTTTACGTCGCCTTTTTTTTTTGACTTTTTTTGCTGCCTTTTTTATTTCTTTTTTTTGTTGTTCTTTTTATTTCTTTTTATTATTATAGTGTATAATAAATATATTTTTTGCTACTCCCCCCCCCCCCTCCCTCGTGTTTCTTTTTTTTTCAACTTTTTTTCTTCTTTGCAGCCATTTTCTTAAAAAAAATTGCTCTTCCACTTGTTCCTCTATTTTTTTTTAAACAATCAAATACAATTTTTAGTTTTTTTTCGCAATATGATGAAGATAGTTAAAAATGAAGGACCGATTTTGGTTCCCCTTTTCGATTTCTTCCTTAGTAATTGGAGAATGGTTATATAGAATGTGTATAAAAACTGTATATGATATGTACAAAACTGTATAGAATATGTATAGAAATTGTATAGAATGTATATAGAAACTGTATAATCTATATTACCTTAAAAGCATGAACTCAAAAAGTTCAAAGTGAAATTACTAAAATATCCTTACTATTAATTTTATTTTAATAATTAATTAATAAACAAAAAACCCTCGAAGGGATGCGGACGTTTCAGATTGTTTGAACAAACTTGTTCCTACCGTCACTCCAACAAAGAGAAGGTTTCTCCATCCAAAAGTTACCATATCAAGCCCATGACATTTTCTCTTCAGTCTTCCATCTTCTTTGTTATTCTTGATTCCAGGTTTTACTGTTTTAAATTAAACTGTCATCTCTTCCCTTAGTCAATCTTTATGACAATATTTTTCTTTTGCACTTGATTGTCACAGTTTTTGTGCTGCTATTATTTTCACGCATCAAATCCGTCTCCGGCTAAATCTCTGTCTATAATTATATCCAGCAAAATGTTTGTAAGTTCACTCATATTTTTCTGTAAGAAGTGTTCATATATATATATGCAGAGGAATAATTAATGATCCTCATACTCTTCATTGTGTTACTTCATAGTTTAAGAAAAATATTCACAAAATAAAGAGATAAATTAATTAAGAAGAAAAACAGATCAATAAGACCTTTACATGGCAAAGAGCACATGAATGTCAAAATAATCTCACGATACACAATGGCGGAGACAGAAATTGCACTAAGGGAATTCAATATATAAATAAGTAAACACACGATGAAGTCTAAGAGGTTCAACATTTACTATATATACATAAAAATAATTTTAGTCATGTATAAATAGTATTTTCTCCGTCTCAATTTATGAGTCATATAAATGGGGACACAGAAAGTATAATATTTTCTCGAAGGAGGGTTGGATGACTGCTTGACCATAACTAGCTCCACCTTGGATATACAGTTACTTGAGATAAGTAGGTTTGACCTCTTCCCACTTCTTCACCAAGTTGTCATCTCTTTCTTCAGTCATCCTTTTTAACATGTTTTTTTTTTCTATTTAGTACTTGAATATTAGAGTTTAGTCTTATCGTCTAAACTCCTTATGATATATTTTTTGACAAAATCTACTTGTAAGTTCACTTCCACTTGAATTTGTTCGTCACTCTTTCTATAATTGAGTAAATTTGGAAGCAAGTTAGTTCATAGATACTGAATGATAATGAATTAAAAACTGGATGGAATAGATCTTAGAGAAGTGATCAGAATAAAGCGTGGTATATTTAATGAGATTAGAGACGAAATCAAGATTTAAAGTTTATTGATTTTAGATTCTAATTTTTTAAGTAGAGCTCTAAGATAATAATTTTACCATTCAATAAATATTTACGACAAATATCGAGTTTGAGCCAAAGTTATTAAGTTCGTCCTGACCCGTAGGTGCCATGAATGATAACTCACATCCTTACTCAACACAAATTTAGACGTTATTGATTTAATTTGATCATATTGCCTACTATATCGTTACGTCACTCGTAAATGTTTGTTTGAATTTGGTATTTGATATAGTGATAATTTAAAAAAAATAGTCGATTAATTTATAGGAATAACCAATGTGTTGGAAAAATGGCATATGAATGACTCAAAATATTGTGAAACCTAAATAACATAACAAATAAATAATTTATGTAGACAAAATCGTAAAGACTACTAATATCTTCCCATTTGAAGCAATTAGTCTTGAGGAGTAATAAAAATTAAATATGTATGTATATACAATTCAATATTCAGGTGATAGGGTTCTAATGAGTAATTGATCGTTTCGTCGTGAAATATTTGATTTTTTTTAAAAAAAATAATTATGCCCAAGATAAATTGAGATAAATTCACAATTTTAATGGATGATTTCATTTTCTTCTCAAATTTAATTAGAAGATATGATACTAATCTTCTGCAAGTTCCATGTGATTTAGTAATCAAAATTTGTGTACATTAAAATTATCAAAATAAGAACATGTGAACTTTTAGCAAATTTATTTTTGTATAAATGACTTTACGATATATAGATTAAGAACCAAAAAATATATTAGAGATGAGGCTGATCTGGTTTATCATGAATAAGCAAAGAATCTCTTTATCCCAATTACATGGCATAGTTAAAATTTTGAGATTCAAACTTCTAAATTTTGAACATAAATTGAACATAAAAGCTTTAAGTTTTTGAAACAAATTTTATATATTTGAAAACTACGTAAAAATTACTGTAAATCACAATAATTAAGAACTTAAAACATTTAAAAGATATATAAAGAAATTTCAATCAAAGAAAAACTTGGTTGGCTCTCGAAATTCCAACCGTACCACGTAAATTTGGATGGAGGGAGTAAAAGATCAGTTTTCACAAATGACTTCACAAATATGAGAATTGAAAATGTTATATTCCGCTAAAAGATTTGGGGTTTAATAGGTAGATATACACAAAAAAAATAATGATCCATTGTCACATCTAAATAAAAAATATTCCCAAATAAATTCATAAAAATTCAAAAAAAAACACATTTCTTATACAACAAATAAGTTATTCAAATTCAAGAATTCGCATTTTCATAGAGTTTTTATAAAATATTATTTTCATTCTGTGATATTCTTGAGTATATATTTATCGATAAAAAGAAATAGGCTACAATTTCTTAAAGACAAGAAAAATAACTTAAGACGTAAAATATTTATAACCATAAGCAACATTAAGCTAATATTCATGTTTCAACTATTTTATTGAAATATCTAAAAATAATGAAATAAATTAGATGAATATTTAAACAATTGATATTCGAACACTACTTTATTGTATAGAGTAAGAAAATATGATACCAACTTAGTTCAATGTGTACACCTCCAGACTATAACAGTGACCAAAGTAAAAAATAATATTACTAAAGAAATGTCTCTTTTTTCCAACACTTTAATTATAGTCCATATTTACAGGTTTAATATAGATCCAATCATCTCGACCTTGACAAAAAAGTGATCATACAATGATCCGCATTAATTATACACAAAAATTTAAAATTTTATTCTTTTATGTATAGTTATTTACTCAAAATTTTAATAAATAATATTATATAATACATAAGTCGATATACACGTGCAACGCACGTGTCGAGAAACTAGTATATATATATATATATATATATATATATATATATATATAAATTGTATTATTATTGTATAGAATATGTATCTGTATAAAATTTCATTGTATATGTATAGGATGTGTACAGAAAAAATGTCATTGTTGTATAAAATGTTTATCATAATTGTATTGTATATATGTATCATACATGTATTGTATTGTATCAATATGTAGTATATTGGAGGTTGTATCAATATATTAGAAGAACAAAAAGATACAGTAATCTGGATACATGTATCTGCTATCAAATATGCATTGATATATTTTTTTTCCTTTTTTAATTGTTTTTGAAAAAAAACTACTCTTTTTATAATTAATTGTTAAAAAAATAACTAAAAAAGCAAAAAAGAAAAAGGAGCGAAAAAAGAATAACAGTTTTTAATTAAAAAAGTAATTACAATAAAAAAAAACAAGAAGAGAACATTAAAGGGGCATTAAATTTGGGGGATAGCTGCGAAATGGCCACTAAATGACATATTATATTTTTTGGCCATCCGCATGTCAATAGTTTGCCCGGATGGCCATTTATGTCCTTTTCTCTTTAATTTTGGCAAACCTAAGCTCTATAGAATAACTTGAGGATTCGTTTATACCCTTTCATAGTTATTGATAGCTCAATATCCACGTTTAGTAATTGAATTAGTTATGTAATTCAAGAGCTTAACTCGGATAAATTTTGAAAGTAAGAATTATTTGAAAACTTTGTACATTTAAATTATTTCATCTTCTTGGAAAAAATATGAATGTTAAAGTAACAAATAAATTATTATTTTTTTAAATAATATTTTTAAATAACTTTATGTTTTTTCTCAAATAACTTAAAGAATTTTCAAAATTAGCCAAATATTTTTAAATTCATCGGGAATCACACTTTGTGGATTTTCGAAAGTGTTTAACACTTTCTTTCGAATTTAACTTGAACCCTTACCTAGACTGTGGTTTTCAATAAAGGTTTTTTCCTAAAATTACTTTTCTAAAATGGTTTCTTAACTTTCCTAAAATTAAGTAGCGACTCTCTTTAAAAAAAAATCGCCACGGAGTTATGAAATAGTTTTTTAATTTTCGAAAATGCACGTAATAATACATCGAGGTATAAATTCACGGATTCATTCATCCCCTCGACCGGATAAACAACGATACACCGGGGGTGTAGAACCCATGGGCCCGATCATCCCCACGACTGGATGAGCACATCAATATCAAAGTTTTATACGAATCTTGTTCTTTTTTTCAAGTAATGAATTTTTTGTTTTTTTGAAAACATACAAGTAGCTAGAAGCTCGACATACCTTAATGTCCCGCTAAGTTAGCTAAAATTTGTGTCGAACGTTCAAAGATATTCAACAAGTTTAATCTACATATATGAACTCACAACTATCAATAACGTTTCACAACAATATTAATTTTGTCAACTATGTATTTTATACTTGGGCTAAAAAATTTAAAACAATTTCATAGTCATCCATTATAGGTGATGTCTTGGTTAATCACCTTAAATAATCTCAACAACGGCGCTAATATGTTCATCCGAGCCATATAAGTTCACGATTTAAAATTCATATGCACTATTCATCATCTCCTTCACCAATTTCACAACTTTCATTAATGTCAAGTTAGGACTTTTCATTTTTGGTCACTCCAACAACAACCCCACTCAAATAATACCATTTAAATTCTTATATACTCATAAATAACTCACATTTATCATTCAAAAGTGTAGAAATTACTTTTTTGAAGAAAACCTCAGAAATCAAGTTTAGTAATTTTGAAAGATACTTCATGTTCTTGTAGAAATCTATTCAATTCAAAAATATAATAATATTAAAATAGGTGTTACATAACTCCAACTAACACAAATATTGAATAAAACTAATCTTAAATAACATGGGATTTAGTTTTGGCTGAAAAATTTAGAGAACGGGCAAGAGCGAAAGCTTTAGCTTGATTTCATTATAAGGTTGGAGAGTAGCGACCTATTCTTTATTGTAGAAATTTTCGTGATCAATGATTGAACCATGCGGGTATGTCGTGAATTTTGTTTGAAAGACAAGAATCAAATAATTTTTTGTGGTGGAACAAAATATTTCTCATCTCCCCCTCAAATATATTCTCTCAGAAATGATACATTGGAAGAATCCGTTGGGTTTTTCAAATATCAATATATTGATTGTTTCGCTCCTGTTAGTTTATTTAGCCAATAATTACTTTACACCTCATGAACCCACTTAGTGAAATTTTTTTGAGTCATTTTAAGCCCAAAAATGCACCAACTAACATGCAAAGGGATTGAATTATTTGGTAAGACCAAAAATGCACAAGTTCCTTGTAGCTAACTTCGTCCCTTTTAACTTTTTTTGGTAATTCGTTGTCTCCTTTTGAACATCGATTGATATTACAACTCTTTTATGTACCCTCAAATTATGTTATATAAGTATCAACATGTCCAAGAATATTTTCTTAATCCGTCAACATCATTGATACAAGAATAAATATTTTTGATATTTGTTAGGGAAAAAAATCTATATATTCTATATTAGATAGAATATTACAACTTATACCACAAGATTGAAGTTTTCAAAATATACCATATATTTTCTTGCAACATATACCAACTTAATAAATATAAAATTTAAAAAAAAAAAAGGAAGAATGGAAAAAACACTGAAAAACGAAAATAGAAAAAAAGGAAAAAAAAATTCAGGCGCAAAAAATTCCCTTAAAAAGCGTTTTGAGAGATCAGTCAAGCCAAGAATCTCTCATATATCTGATTTTCCTTATTTTGAGCCTATTATTAATACGGTAGTTATACGCCTTAGTTGTCTTCTTCTTCTTTGAACACTTTCACCATTGAAATTGAGTTTTTAATCATACAGTTGGAAAAAAATTTAGTATATAAACTGATATCAAATCCTACACCGATCTTGATATTTCAATATTGAAGATGAAAATTTTTATTCGATCATGATTCAACATAGAGGGGTATGGAATATAGCAGGTACATTTTTTATATAAATTATGCTTACAATTATGCATATATCATTATATAAATCTTGATTCTGTGAACATTTAATAGAATTACGTTAAAAAAATTTGAGGATCAATGTAAAAATCAGTGTCTCGACAAGTATAGAAATTTAATTTTGTTAAATTTTTTACTTTATTAAAAGTCGTTGTATAATTGTTAAACAGGTAGATATGATGGTTTTAAGATGGATGGAAAAATGTATGATGCGAAAATAATGTTACAAAGACCTTATTTCAGAGATTGCTTCTCAGATAGGGATTGATACGATGATTTTTGAAGGTGACGTAAGATATCTCGTAAGTGATAGATGCCCACCTATTGTCATACACAATGATGTAGATGTGAGAGTCTATTTGAATCAAAAGAAGGCTAATCCAGATTTCTTCGTGAAGTATCCATTATGCATATTTTTGACGGAAAGGAGTTTTGATGAAATAGAATTTGGTGTCCAATATGTTGGTGTTGAAAGAAGTTTAATTTCAACCGAAGAGTCTGTGGTAATGGACGATTCATATTCATGTGGTACATGAGAGATACCACATGATGTTTTGAATAAAACTATTTTGCCACCCGAATCTAAAAGAGGACCAGGGAAGTCAGGTACCGAACGATGAAAAGTATCAAACAAAGTAAAAAGTAAAAGATCAGAGGTGACTTGCAGCAATTGTCATAAGAAGGGGCGCAATCGAATGACATGTGGCAAATACCCTCCTCCATTTTAGAAAAAAGATCACAAACTAGTTCATGTTTTATTTTCTGTTTTGATGTTGGATGATATTTGGTTCTTAAATATTGTTGGATTTAGTTTCATACATAAAGTTTATACTTTTACATACCCTACAACATGAATTGATATGACTGATTTCATCAAGTTTTTGAATTCTATATCATTTTCATATGCAAGTGTTAAATTTTCTTGCAGTCACTTTAAATGCCATTTAGATAGAGATACAGATGTTTTAAAAATTGGTTGAAATCACTTTATATGCCAAATCACATATAGTTGTATAAAGATTAACCACAATGTATATATAACGGCTTGCTCTGTATGCTATGTACGCAGTTTATATTTTGAACATCGAAGAACATATTTTTTCATATAAAAAGAGAAGGTAATTCGATCCTCTATCATGTAAAAATAAATATTTCTAAAAATCTTTGCAATCACCTAACTTGCCAAATTACATACAGAAGTATATGAATTTACCACGTTACATCCATAATGCATACTTTATACGCAATCAAAAACATCATAGATTGAAGCATCAACGAACATACTTCTTTCATATAAAAAGAAAAAGAATTTGATAGACAGTTTAGAACGTTAAATATAATAAAGGTAGTTTGATATCACCCAAGTGATGTAATATCAAAAATATCCAAAATAAATATTGTAGGAATGTATTCTCTACAAAAAATACTTAACGAATATATTTGAAAAATATTTCAAGAAAATAAAAGAACTACAGAAAATGAAATCATACTCTAGTTTATTCTTTCCCTCTTATTCTACAATTATTATTCTTTATTATGATAGGTGACTTTCATTTGATATAACAGTAAAAGCTTCCTTTTTTTCTTTCAACCATGTAAGCATTCCAAATCTATCTATGGTAGTGTTTTGATTTGGCCGTTGACACTTATGAAGATCAGGAATACGTTCTCTTAAAAATTTTGGTCCAGCGAACTTGCTAGAAATATTTTTCGTTTCCTCACTTTCACTGATTGCTCCATCACTTTGTTTTCTCATCGCATAAATATGTTATCTCTGTCATTCTCAGTCCCGACATGCAACAGACTTTGGAGTAGTTGTGGTTGAACCTTGATTTGTGATATTTTTTTAAAGATACCAAATGGAGAATTCAAAAACTGTTGGAACTGCTCATCGTCCAATTGTTCCTTAATATCCTTAAGAACATCAACATTTATGTATGATTTTCAATGAATGTATTTCTTTGTTTTACCCTGTAATGGTATAAATATATATAAAAATCAGTATACTTATATGTACATGACATATCCAATTAAGTATTCTATAAATATACATCAAATACAATATTAAACAATAAGATTTATCTCATTTTTCATCAATTTAGTATCATTTACACACATTTTCATATCCATTAAGCATTATTTACACACTTTTCATACATAAACTTTTTAATATACACATACACCAAAATTTCATACAACATCATGGTTTCAATTTTCCTACTCGTTTCATGAACCAAGTTCGCTCATCCATGTAACATACATCAGGAAATCAGTTTGCATACCAAGTTCATACACCAATCTCATATTTTCATTTACCATACACTAAGAAATCAGTTTGCATACTAATTTCATATATCTAGTTCATACTTTCACTTACCACACATCAGGAAATCAGTTTGCACACTAATTTCATAAATAAGGTTTATACTTTTACATAGCCTGCAACATGAAATCAGTTTGCATACTATTTTCATATGTTCATCTATCATACAGACTTCTGATTAATTATCAACAAAAAATAGTAGCTAAGTTCTTTTTTTAACAAGTTAATTTATTGTGTCCTTTATCTCAACAAAGAGTAGTAGCTAAGTTTTTTTTTAAAAACATTAACTGTATGAAAAAGGTATATAAATAGGTATCAAAATAAATGACAAACTTGCATGTGTGTACATTATATTATACCATTTTAATACACGTTTGATAATAAAAACAATTCATCATATTTGTGTTGTATTTTACATACCAATTTAATGTATATAAAATAACTTAAGTCACTACAACTTAAATTTGAAACCTTTTTGTCACCCTTAATTCATTCGCCCAACCTTCTCTCCCTGAGTTTGCTTTATAGTAGCATATATAGTTTAAGATGTCAATGTGTTTCAAGTTGTATGTGTATTTTATAGAAAGTTTAGTTATGAACTAGTCAAGAGTTATCTTTTGTTAAATGGTCTCAAAAATACTCTTCCTCTCTTAACCTTAATTTGAAAAAGATAACATGCTTTTGTATTTGCTGTGTATGCTCTTTTAATTCCATTACCATTATGCCAAGCTTGTGAAGTTAGTTTTTTTTTTTTTTTAAGAATTGGTAGTTCTCTGTTTCAATAGTGTTAAAAGCTGGTGACAAATATTTTTTTTTAAAGCAGTCCTTTGATAATAAAAATCCAGCTGTTGGTATGTGATAATTTCAAATTAAGTGATCAAGTATATTCTACAATTCGTTAAAGTATCAATAATCCTCCTCGTTTATTAATTTTTTTTATTTTAAGTTGTGTTCTTGTCCCAAATCTGATATAGGTAAGCTGGTTTTGAATTAGTAAATGAAGCATCCTTTCTAGCTTAGTATAAAGCATATATTTGCCTCGTTTCCGACATACTCCTTGCTCTCTTCCATTTCTGATTGACAACTGATGCATTGGAACATTTGGTGTTTGGAAGAAGTAATAATTGATTTAATCTGATCCTTTCCTTCAATTGTAATAATTTATAGCTTATTATACGTGTTTAATTTCGACAGAAGTATTAGTTTAACGGTAAATTAACCTTTCTTATCTCTTACTATGGCAGTACTAAGTTGTTTATGTGCAGTGGCCTAGTTTTGGAGTTTCTTTGAGTTAGTAACATATTTGTTCTTATCTGAATTTATCTTTTCTCATTAGTTTGCTGTAATTCTATATGTTCCTCTGACATTCGAAACTCAATACGGTGTTTGTTTAAAGCTTATTCTAATTCTTGTGCTAATCCTTTCTTTATTTTTTGATGCATGAACTCCGTCAACCCGAGTCCAATTGGACTCCCCATTACCTTGCATCTGATCCTCTTCGAGTCAACCTCCGAAAGCGAAGAAGACATAAGGCCAAGGGCCTGAAATATAGCAAAATTCAAAGAAGCCTTGGGTCAAAAACCGAAATATATGGAAACAGAGAAGTAGCAGCAGAACCTGAATTTGGGCGAAAACTCAAGTGATAACGCAGCAGCAATGATTGAGCCGAAAAGCCCAAATCTGGATCCTCTTTACTCGTTTCTTTATGTTTGCTTGTTATCATTGATTTTTGCTCAACACTTTGCTAGCTTGGATGTCCCTTTGGAGTTCTCTTTAATTGTTTTATTAAGATTAGTAATTATAAAGACTTATTTTATCTCGTAATTACTTTATCAAAGTTTAATAGGAAGGGTTGACCATTTTCAAAAAAATGGCCCATGTTTAGCCTATTGGACAGAATAAGGCCCTTCTCCCTTTTTATTTTCAAATTTTAGCCATTGATACAAATAGTCCAAATTCAATTAATTTTGCCCAATTTTGCAGATTTTGTTGACTTTTTCTTTCCTTTTTTTTCTTTTTCTTTTCGCTGGTTTTTAAATTTTTATTTTTTGTTGTTTTTTTTGCGTCGCCTTTTTTTTTTAACTTTTTTTGCTGCCTTTTTTATTTCTTTTTTTTTTGTTGTTCTTTTTATTTCTTTTTTATTATATAGTGTATTAATAAATGTATTTTTTGCTACTCCCCCCCCCCCCCCCCCCCCTCCCTCGCACTGTTTCTTTTTTTTTCAACTTTTTTTCTTCTTTGCAGCCATTTTCTTAAAAAAATTGCTCTTCCACTTGTTCCTCTATTTTTTTTTAAACAATCAAATACAATTTTTAGCTTTTTTTTCGCAATATGATGAAGATAGTTAAAAATGAAGGACCGATTTTGGTTCCCCTTTTCGATTTCTTCCTTAGTAATTGGAGAATGGTTATATAGAATGTGTATAAAAACTGTATATGATATGTACAAAACTGTATAGAATATGTATAGAAATTGTATAGAATGTATATAGAAACTGTATAATCTATATTACCTTAAAAGCATGAACTCAAAAAGTTCAAAGTGAAATTACTAAAATATCCTTACTATTAATTTTATTTTAATAATTAATTAATAAACAGAAAACCCTCGAAGGGATGCGGACGTTTCAGATTGTTTGAACAAACTTGTTCCTACCGTCACTCCAACAAAGAGAAGGTTTCTCCATCCAAAAGTTACCATATCAAGCCCATGGCATTTTCTCTTCAGTCTTCCATCTTCTTTGTTATTCTTGATTCCAGGTTTTACTGTTTGAAATTAAACTGTCATCTCTTCCCTTAGTCAATCTTTATGACAATATTTTTCTTTTGCACTTGATTGTCACAGTTTTTGTGCTGCTATTATTTTTACGCATCAAATCCGTCTCCGGCTAAATCTCTGTCTATAATTATATCCAGCAAAATGTTTGTAAGTTCACTCATATTTTTCTGTAAGAAGTGTTCATATATATATATGCAGAGGAATAATTAATGATCCTCATACTCTTCATTGTGTTACTTCATAGTTTAAGAAAAATATTCACAAAATAAAGAGATAAATTAATTAAGAAGAAAAACAGATCAATAAGACCTTTACATGGCAAAGAGCACATGAATGTCAAAATAATCTCACGATACACAATGGCGGAGACAGAAATTGCACTAAGGGAATTCAATATATAAATAAGTAAACACACGATGAAGTCTAAGAGGTTCAACATTTACTATATATACATAAAAATAATTTTAGTCATGTATAAATAGTATTTTCTCCGTCTCAATTTATGAGTCATATAAATGGGGACACAGAAAGTATAATATTTTCTCGAAGGAGGGTTGGATGACTGCTTGACCATAACTAGCTCCACCTTGGATATACAGTTACTTGAGATCAGTAGGTTTGACCTCTTCCCACTTCTTCACCAAGTTGTCATCTCTTTCTTCAGTCATCCTTTTTAACATGTTTTTTTTTTCTATTTAGTACTTGAATATTAGAGTTTAATCTTATCGTCTAAACTCCTTATGATATATTTTTTGACAAAGTCCACTTGTAAGTTCACTTCCACTTGAATTTGTTCGTCACTCTTTCTATAATTGAGTAAATTTGGAAGCAAGTTAGTTCATAGATACTGAATGATAATGAATTAAAAACTGGATGGAATAGATCTTAGAGAAGTGATCAGAATAAAGCGTGGTATATTTAATGAGATTAGAGACGAAATCAAGATTTAAAGTTTATTGATTTTAGATTCTAATTTTTTAAGTAGAGCTCTAAGATAATAATTTTACCATTCAATAAATTTTTACGACAAATATCGAGTTTAAGCCAAAGTTATTAAGTTCGTCCTGACCCGTAGGTGCCATGAATGATAACTCACATCCTTACTCAACACAAATTTAGACGTTATTGATTTAATTTGATCATATTGCCTACTATATCGTTACGTCACTCGTGAATGTATGTTTGGATTTGGTATTTGATATGGTGATAATTTAAAAAAAAATAGTCGATTAATTTATAGGAATAACCAATGTGTTGGAAAAATGGCATATGAATGACTCAAAATATTGTGAAACCTAAATAACATAACAAATAAATAATTTATATAGACAAAATCGTAAAGACTACTAATATCTTCCCATTTGAAGCAATTAGTCTTGAGGAGTAATAAAAATTAAATATGTATGTATGTACAATTCAATATTCAGGTGATAGGGTTCTAATGAGTAATTGATCGTTATTCGTGAAATATTTGATATTTTTTTTTAAAAATAATTATGCCCAAGATAAATTGAGATAAATTCACAATTTTAATGGATGATTTCATTTTCTTCTCAAATTTAATTAGAAGATATGATACTAATCTTCTGCAAGTTCCATGTGATTTAGTAATCAAAATTTGTGTACATTAAAATTATCAAAATAAGAACATGTGAACTTTTAGCAAATTTGTTTTTGTATAAATGACTTTACGATATATAGATTAAGAACCAAAAAATATATTAGAGATGAGGCTGATCTGGTTTATCATGAATAAGCAAAGAATCTCTTTATCCCAATTACATGGCATAGTTAAAATTTTGAGATTCAAACTTCTAAATTTTGAACATAAATTGAACATAAAAGCTTTAAGTTTTTGAAACAAATTTTATATATTTGAAAACTACGTAAAAATTACTGTAAATCACAATAATTAAGAACTTAAAACATTTAAAAGATATATAAAGAAATTTCAATCAAAGAAAAACTTGGTTGGCTCTCGAAATTCCAACCGTACCACGTAAATTTGGATGGAGGGAGTAAAAGATCAGTTTTCACAAATGTCTTCACAAATATGAGAATTGAAAATGTTTTATTCCGCTAAAAGATTTGGGGTTTAATAGGTAGATACACACAAAAAAAAATAATGATCCATTGTCACATCTAAATAAAAAATATTCCCAAATAAATTCATAAAAAATCCAAAAAAAACACATTTCTTATACAACAAATAAGTTATTCAAATTCAAGAATTCGCATTTTCATGGAGTTTTTATAAAATATTATTTTCATTCTGTGATAATTTCTTGAGTATATATTTATCGATAAAAAGAAATAGGCTACAATTTCTTAAAGACAAAAAAAATAACTTAAGACGTAAAATATTTAACCATAAGCAACATTAAGCTAATATTCATGTTTCAACTATTTTATTGAAATATCTAAAAATAATGAAATAAATTAGATGAATATTTAAACAATTGATATTCGAACACTACTTTATTGTATAGAGTAAGAAAATATGATACCAACTTAGTTCAATGTGTACACCTCCAGACTATAACAGTGACCAAAGTGAAAAATAATATTACTAAAGAAATGTCTCTTTTTTTCAACACTTTAATTATAATCCATATTTACAGGTTTAATATAGATCCAATCATCTTGACCTTGACAAAAAAGTGATCATACAATGATCCGCATTAATTATTCACAAAAATTTAAAATTTTATTCTTTTATGTATAGTTATTTACTCAAAATTTTAATAAATAAAATTATATAATACATAAGTCGATATACACGTGCAACGCACGTGTCGAGAAACTAGTATATATATATATATATATAAATTGTATTATTATTGTATAGAATATGTATCTGTATAAAATTTCATTGTATATGTACAGGATGTGTACAGAAAAAATGTCATTGTTGTATAAAATGTTTATCATAATTGTATTGTATATATGTATCATACATGTATTGTATTGTATCAATATGTAGTATATTGGAGGTTGTATCAATATATTAGAAGAACAAAAAGATACAGTAATCTAGATACATGTATCTGCTATCAAATATGCATTGATATATTTTTTTTCCTTTTTTAATTGTTTTTGAAAAAAAACTACTCTTTTTATAATTAATTGTTAAAAAAATAACTAAAAAAGCAAAAAAGTTTTTTTTTGAAAAAAAACATCGAAAAAGAAGAAAAAGGAGCGAAAAAAGAATAACCGTTTTTTAATTAAAAAAGTAATTACAATTAAAAAAAAACAAGAAGAAAACATTAAAGGGGCATTAAATTTGGGGGATAGCTGCGAAATGGCCACTAAATGACATATTATATTTCTTGGCCATCCGCATGTCAATAGTTTGCCTGGATGGCCATTTATGTCCTTTTCTCTTTAATTTTGGCAAATCTAAGCTCTATAGAATAACTTGAGGATTCGTTTATACCCTTTCATAGTTATTGATAGCTCAATATCCACGTTTAGTAATTGAATTAGTTATGTAATTCAAGAGCTTAACTCGGATAAATTTTGAAAGTAAGAATTATTTGAAAACTTTGTACATTTAAATTATTTCATCTTCTTGGAAAAAATATGAATGTTAAAGTAACAAATAAATTATTATTTTTTTAAATAATATTTTTAAATAACCTTATGTTTTTTCTCAAATAACTTAAAGAATTTTCAAAATTAAACAAATATTTTTAAATTCATCGGGAATCACACTTTGTGGATTTTCGAAAGTGTTTAACACTTTCTTTCGAATTTAACTTGAACCCTTACCTAGACTTGGTTTTCAATAAAGGTTTTTTCCTAAAATTACTTTTCTAAAATGGTTTCTTAACTTTCCTAAAATTAAGTAGCGACTCTCTTTAAAAAAAATTCGCCACGGAGTTATGAAATAGTTTTTTAATTTTCGAAAATGAACTTAACAATACATCGAGGTATAAATTCACGGATTCATTCATCCCCTCGACCGGATAAACAACGATACACCGGGGGTGTAGAACCCATGGGCCCGATCATCCCCACGACTGGATGAGCACATCAATATCAAAGTTTTATACGAATCTTGTTTTTTTTTTCAAGTAATGAAATTTTTGTTTTTTTGAAAACATACAAGTAGCTAGAAGCTCGACATACCTTAATGTCCCGCTAAGTTAGCTAAAATTTGTGTCGAACGTTCAAAGATATTCAACAAGTTTAATCTACATATATGTACTCACAACTATCAACAACGTTTCACAACAATATTAATTTTGTCAACTATGTATTTTATACTTGGGCTAAAAAATTTAAAACAATTTCATATTCATCCATTATAGGTGATGTCTTGGTTAATCACCTTAAATAATCTCAACAACGATGTTAATATGTTCATCCGAGCCATATAAGTTCACGATTTAAAATTCATATGCACTATTCATCATCTCCTTCACCAATTTCACAACTTTCATTAATGTCAAGTTAGGACTTTTCATTTATGGTCACTCCAACAACAACCCCACTCAAATAATACCATTTAAATTCTTAAATACTCATAAATAACTCACATTTATCATTCAAAAGTGTAGCAATTACTTTTTTGAAGAAAACCTCAGAAATCAAGTTTAGTAATTTTGAAAGATACTTCATGTTCTTGTAGAAATCTATTCAATTCAAAAATATAATAATATTAAAATAGGTGTTACATAACTCCAACTAACACAAATATTGAATAAAACTAATCTTAAATAACATGGGATTTAGTTTTGGCTGAAAACTTTAGAGAACGGGCAAGAGCGAAAGCTTCAGCTTGATTTCATTATAAGGTTGGAGAGTAGCGACCTATTCAATTTATTGTAGAAATTTTCGTGATCAATGATTGAACCATGCGGGTATGTCGTGAATTTTGTTTGAAGACAAGAATCAAATAATTTTCTGTGGTGGAACAAAATATCTCTCATCTCTCCCTCGAATATATTCTCTCAGAAATGATACATTGAAAGAATCCGTTGGATTTTTCAAATATCAATAGATTGATTGTTTCGCTCCTGTTAGTTTATTTAACCAATAATTACTTTACACCTCATGAACCCACTTAGTGAAATTTTTTTGAGTCATTTTAAGCCCAAAAATGCACCAACTAACATGCATAGGAATTAAATTATTTGGTAAGCCCAAAAATGCACAAGTTCCTTGTAGCTAACTTCGTCCCTTTTAACTTTTTTTGGTAATTCGTTGTCTCCTTTTGAACATCGATTGATATTACAACTCTTTTATGTACCCTCAAATTATGTTATATAAGTATCAACATGTCCAAGAATATTTTCTTAATCCGTCAACATCATTGATACAAGAATAAATATTTTTGATATTTGTTAGGGAAAAAAAATCTATATATTCTATATTAGATAGAATATTACAACTTATACCACAAGATTGTAGTTTTCAAAATATACCATATATTTTCTTGCAACATATACCAACTTAATAAACATAAAATTAAAAAAAAAAAGGAAGAATGGAAAAAACACTGAAAAACGAAAATAGAAAAAAAGGAAAAAAAAATTCAGGCGCAAAAAATTCCCTTAAAAAGCGTTTTGGGAGATCAGTCAAGCCAAGAATCTCTCATATATCTGATTTTCCTTATTTTAAGCCTATTATTAATACGCTAGTTATACGCCTTAGTTGTCTTCTTCTTCTTTGAACACTTTCACCATTGAAATTGAGTTTTTAATCATACAGTTGGAAATTTTTTTAGTATATAAACTGATATCAAATCCTACACCGATCTTGATATTTCAATATTGAAGATGAAAATTTTTATTCGATCATGATTCAACATAGAGGGGTATGGAATATAGCAGGTACATTTTTTATATAAATTATACTTACAATTATGCATATATCATTATATAAATCTTGATTCTGTGAACATTTAATAGAATTACGTTAAAAAAATTTGAGGATCAATGTAAAAATCACTGTCTCGACAAGTATAGAAATTTAATTTTGTTAAATTTTTGACTTTATTAAAAGTCGTTGTATAATTGTTAAACAGGTAGATATGATGGTTTTAAGATGGACGGAACAATGTATGATGCGAAAATAATGTTACAAAGACCTTATTTCAGAGATTGCTTCTCAGATAGGGATTGATACGATGATTTTTAAAGGTGACGTAAGATATCTCGTAAATGATAGATGCCCACCTATTGTCATACACAATGATGTAGATGTGAGAGTCTATTTGAATCAAAAGAAGGCTAATCCAGATTTCTTCGTGAAGTATCCATTATGCATATTTTTGACAGAAAGGAGTTTTGATGAAATAGAATTTGGTGTCTAATCTGTTGGTGTTGAAAGAAGTTTAATTTCAACCGAAGAGTCTGTGGTAATGGACGATTCATATTCATGTGGTACATGAGAGATACCACATGATTTTTTGAATAAAACTATTTTGCCACCCGAATCTAAAAGAGGACCAGGGAAGCCAGGTACCGAACGATGAAAAGTATCAAACAAAGTAAAAAGTAAAAGATCAGAGGTGACTTGCAGCAATTGTCATAAGAAGGGGCGCAATCGAATGACATGTGGCAAATACCCTCCTCCATTTTAGAAAAAAGATCACAAACTAGTTCATGTTTTATTTTCTGTTTTGATGTTGGATGATATTTGGTTCTTAAATATTGTTGGATTTAGTTTCATACATAAAGTTTATACTTTTACATACTCTACAACATGAATTGATATGACTAATTTCATCCAGTTTTTGAATTCTATATCATTTTCATATGCAAGTGTTAAATTTTCTTGCAGTCACTTTAAATGCCATTTAGATAGAGATACAGATGTATTAAAAATTGGTTGAAATCACTTTATATGCCAAATCACATATAGTTGTATAAAGATTAATCACAATGTATATATAACGGCTTGCTCTGTATGCTATGTACGCAGTGTATATTTTGAACATCGAAGAACATATTTTTTTCATATAAAAAGAGAAGGTAATTCGATCCTATATCATGTAAAAATATATATTTCTAAAAATCTTTACAATCACCTAACTTGCCAAATTACATACAGAAGTATATGAATTTACCACGTTACATCCATAATGCATACTTTATACGCTATCAAAAACATCATAGATTGAAGCATCAACGAACATACTTCTTTCATATAAAAAGAAAAAAATTGATAGACAGTTTAGAACGTTAAATATAATAAAGGTAGTTTGATATCACCCAAGTGATGTAATATCAAAAATATCCAAAATAAATATTGTAGGAATGTATTCTCTACAAAAAATACTTAACGAATATATTTGAAAAATATTTCAAGAAAATAAAAGAACTACAGAAAATGAAATCATAATCTAGTTTATTCTTTCCCTCTTATTCTACAATATTATTCTTTATTATGATAGGTGACTTTCATTTGATATAGCAGTAAAAGCTTCCTTTTTTTCTTTCAACCATGTAAGCATTCCAAATCTATCTATGGTAGTGTTTTGATTTGGCCGTTGACACTTATGAAGATCAGGAATACGTTCTCTTAAAATTTTTGGTCCAGCGAACTTGCTAGTAATATTTTTCGTTTCCTCACTTTCACTGATTGCTCCATCACTTTGTTTTCTCATCGCATAAATATGTTATCTATGTCATTCTAAGTCCCGACATGCAACAGACTTTGGAGTAGTTGTGGTTGAACCTTGATTTGTGACATTTTTTTAAAGATACCAAATGGAGAATTCAAAAACTGTTGGAACTACTCATCGTCCAATTGTTCCTTAATATCCTTAAGAACATCAACCTTTATGTATGATTTTCAATGAATGTATTTCTTTGTTTTACCCTGTAATGGTATAAATATATATAAAAATCAGTATACTTATATGTACATGACATATCCAATTAAGTATTCTATAAATATACATCAAATACAATGTTAAACAATAAGATTTATCTCATTTTTCATCAATTTAGTATCATTTACACACATTTTCATATCCATTTAGTATTATTTACACACTTTTCATACATAAACTTTTTAATATACACATACACCAAATTTTCATACAACATCATGGTTTCAATTTTCCTACTAGTTTCATGAACCAAGTTCGCTCATCCATGTAACATACATCAGGAAATCAGTTTGCATACCAAGTTCATACACCAATCTCATATTTTCATTTACCATACACTAAGAAATCAGTTTGCATACTAATTTCATATATCTAGTTCATGCTTTCACTTACCACACATCAGGAAATCAGTTTGTACACTAATTTCATAAATAAGATTTATACTTTTACATAGCCTGCAACATGAAATCAGTTTGCATGCTATTTTCATATGTTCATCTATCATACAGACTTCTGATTAATTATCAACAAAAAATAGTAGCTAAGTTCTTTTTTTAACAAGTTAATTTATTGTGTCCTTTATCTCAACAAAGAGTAGTAGCTAAGTTTTTTTTTAAAAACATTAACTGTATGAAAAAGGTATATAAATAGGTATCAAAATAAATGACAAACTTGCATGTGTGTACATTATATTATACCATTTTAATACACGTTTGATAATAAAAATAATTCATTATATTTGTGTTGTATTTTACATACCAATTTAATGTATATAAATATGTTTAGAATGAATTTATTTAACATATACAAGTAAATCATACTTTGTACAAAAATTCACTATTGTGATCATTTTTCTTGTCAATCCTAAATATAAGATTTGTATATCTTTCATACACTGAAATTATAACATTCAATGCGTTTTCGAATTAACAACTCTAACAATAGTATAATTATATTTCTAATACAATGAAACAATTAATTCTAGCAAAATTCACAGCATAATGTGGACTAAATTTCCATTTCGTCTTTACAAATAAAGAGTTTTTTCGAATTACCTTAGTATTCTTGGCATTTGAAACCTTGCTAACTCGTTTGACTGTTGCAACATTAGACTTGTGGCCTTTTCTCAATTTAGAGGTTTCCGCCTTCAAAAGCTTACTCTTTTTAGGTGTCGGAACTTTATTTTCTGATTCAAAGTCAAAATTGTAATAATCCAAATTCGTCTTATTTTTCCTCTTTTTGTCCATCCGAACTGAAGATTTTACTTCGATAACAGTAGCACCATCGTCGACTTTTTCTGCCTCTTTACCACTTTCTATATTGTTAACATTGTTCTCTGTAGTAACACCATCAGGTATTCCGAAGAATTTAACAACATTCTTCTCTGGAGTTTAGGTAAAACAACCCAAGTCAAAACTTGGTGCAATAATAATAATGGGACTATCTCCATCGCCAAATTTAGGGCTCTTACGAGTGGAAGTCGAATAAAAAACAAATTTTATGGACATGATTCTCCAAAATTTTAACAACAACAAAAAACTAAAGATGTAACCCCACAGAATCAAATCACCATAATAAAAAAATTAAAACCTTTTTAAGTATGATTTTTTAATAGAAATCAACTAAATGGAGGGAAAATTTTGGGGAAGAATTCTAAATCTGATAGAGATAGTGATTGAATTGTGTGAAGAAAATCTTGAATGAAACGGATGTTAGAGAAAATCAAGGGATTGATTTGTTGTAGCGTAAATAACTCAATTAGAGTTATTTTGTGGGTCCAGTGAGATTTTGTTAATTAATTAAGTAGTATTATAAAAAAATAATTAAATACAATAAAAAATAATAATTGATTTTTACGTTTCTGGTATGAGTTGTAATTAATTTGGTACTTTAAGAATTAGAAAAAAAGTAATGTATTTAGTGTAATAAAGAGTCTTAAGTATATATGTAGGATAATTTTCTCTATTTGTTAACACACTAAAAGTGTTAAACTTAAATTAAAAAGATTCGATTTGGCCCGGCCCATTAACATGCTTACTTTTAGTTTACAAAATTATTGACTTTTAACTACAATTAAATAAGTTGTTATCTATACTGTATTAAAAATATAAATGACCTTATAATGTGATTTAAACTTTTTTCTTTCACTAAAAGTCTTTTCTTTAGACAAAATTATCTTTTTACTATTTTTCTTCAATTATTGTCATTTAATTATTATGCTAATATTGAGGACTTTAAAATTAATTACAATTATAACCATTAATATTTTATTTATTTGTAATAGGTGAGACCACTTAATATTTAATATTTTAAAATTAACTAAAATTTTATTTCTTGAATCTTTTCTTATTTGAATTATATTGTAACTTTAATTGCAACATTTTATACTTCATTTGTTAATGTACTTTTTTATATTGACATGACACACACGTGCAAAACACATACACTAAACTAGTTAAGTTAAATAGATGTAAATCATAAAATTATAAGTGGACAGATTTCCTTCACCTAAGCCTACACCGGATATCACTAGACAGAATAGGTCCGGATCCAAATCTTGGGTCATCACTCACTTGGACATTCTTCCGATGCTTTAGGATACCGTAGGAGGTATAATGTTAAATTATCATATAATGCTTGATTTTAGACTACTGCCAATTGTCGTTTTGATTTGATAAAAACTGTCTAATACATGTTTCGAATGGGGATGCAATTGAAGTTACTTAATAATTTAAGTAGTATCCATACATTATGAGTTTGGATGTTGGTAGCATTGACTAGTGTCGATGACAGTATTAGCTCAACTCATAGGCAGAGTACAATATGAGTTATTTTATCCTACTCGACCCCTTTGTGTTCTCTCTCTCTCTCACACACACACACTGATGCACACATATTTCCATAACTTGCTCCACAGAGAGCAGTGACATTAGAAGTATGAGTTAGCTCTAATTTACTGAGTTTAAAGCCAGAAAATGAGGAAAGAAGTGGTATGCTAGTTGCTAAGCACTAGAAATTACAATAGTTTTTGTTTGTTCAAGGCAAATAGTTACTGAGCCAAAAAGAACTTAGATGAAGCATGAATCTCTCCTTATCTAGCTATCTGAAGTTTAGGTCTAGGTTGGAAACTTCAGGAAAAATCAAAAGAGAACTGCACGAATCTAGTTTACAAATTGAGCAAATCAACTTATATATTTTATACTAGGGACATTTGGCTAATGATACTCCGCGCATTTTGTAAGTCAAGCTTGCCCAATTTTTCGAGAAAGAATATTGTAGCCGCTTCTCTCCAACCTTAGACATTAACAAATTCAACATGTCAGTTTAGGAATGCAAAAATCTCTTCTGAGAAGTAACAACATTTTAACCCTGAAAAGTTTGCATACCTTTGACACTTCTATTTCCTGGAACTTCTGCTAAATCTTAGGTATTTCATCAATTCACCTCTATCTGCTTGCAAGTCCGCAAATTCCTTTCCTTTTGATTTGAAATTGTCAAAATTAACTTTTTGGTTAGAAGTTTAGTATCTGTCCCTCGAGCTTCATCCTTGCTTTTTCATGAGAATCAGTCAATTACCATCTCAATGAAGAAAATGTCATCTTGAAAACAAAATTTCAGCTATACAATATCAATTGCCGTGACCAGTTTCTGCGCACGACTTTCTTCTCTTTCGGATTACATAGTATCCAATCCCTCCTAAAACAAGTAATAATACAACTCCATCAACCACTCCTACCACAATTTGAATCCATTTCTTCAAATGAGAGTGCTTATCATGACCTTGATCAGTTCCCTTTGGTACCTTGACCATATAGCTCAGTCTTCCATCCCTTTCAATTTGTTTAACTCCTCTAGCTAGTACATACAGATAGCATTCTCCAGGTTTTGTGGGATCATCCTCAGAATCCACAAAAGAAAAATGTAATGCTGCAACACACGTACAGTTATCCAAGCACAAATTTGCACATATTTCTTTGCTGACATTGACCTTAAAGGGATTACTTCTTAATACACTCGTAACGCCTTGTAATTCTAGCATTTGGGACTCATTTCTTCCACAAAATCCGTCAGTTACATTTTCAGCGCAATCAGAAAGCAGTCCATCTCCTCTTTTTATTAGCCTTATGCAAGAACACTTTTCTGAAAATGTACAAATACCATAAGGTTTACATGCCAAAGGAAGATCACAAGTAGTGTTTAGTGCTCGATATGAAGCTTCAAACTTTCCTTTGTCAGATGAGTAATAGTAGAATCCCAAATTCCCTGTGCTATTTCCCAGTGCTAAAAATCTCAGGGGCTCTGGCTTCTCTGATTTTATCCTTCCAATTCTATGGTTTTCATTGTCGAATATCTCCAGCGCATTAGAAGTTAACTCAACATATGTGATATTCGGGCCATCCAATTCCAAAGGCGTATATTCCCAGTACGAGTACTTTGACTTTCCAGAATACAAGTACAATGCAATCTTGTCATACTGAATCTCAAATGAATATGACAAACTAGAGTTGCTAGGGAAAGATGTTAACCGAGTTTTGGAGCTTAGTCTCTGGCCCCAAAGCATAATATTAGTTGGGAAATTGAAACTTTGCCATTTTATCAAGTTCAAAGCATCAACTAAGACCAAATTACCTGTCCCAAGTAAGTGCAGTCTCTGCAGAAGAAGTTATATATTAGCATTCACTATTTATGTTCCACGTTATAATTTGGCCCTTTTGAAGTTTTACCTCGAAAAACATATAACTTAGTGGTTTGAGAACATACAAACTACCCCATTAGTTGCCTCAAAGTTGCAGATTTCCGTAAGAAAAGGCAGTATTTTTATTGCATATACAATTTATCAAAATCCATACATTATTTGTCTTAAACTGAAAATTGACATAGAAAAGATTCACAATTAATTACCTTCACACCTTGTCCTGAAGTTCCAGCTTTCCATCCAACTCTGTCATCTTGACCCCCCTTCAACAGTAAGTCTCCATATTGAGTTAGCTGAAGTTCACATTTGTCTCTTGTGTAGAACTGTGACAAATGACCTGAACTCCAAACCTTCACATCTCCCAAAAAAACATCAAGTGAACATGTGTATTTCTCATTATTGGCTTCAACACCGATTGCACCTCTAAAATTTGGTGCCATTTGGTTGTCAGTTTCCATTAGAAAAGCCCTGCCAATGAATCCTCTGCTATATGATGTTGGTATAGCAAGACTAACCTGATAACCAATGTGAACATCAGAAGTGCAATTGCCTTGAGCTAACCAGTAAAAGAGAAACACAAGCTCATAAATTTTCATGTGTGGAATGTCACTATATGCTTTTCACATCAGGTATGTTTTCTTCTGCTGATAGGTATGGTTGTTAGGAAACTATAAACAAGATGAAAGGAAAAAAAAAGTTTGGCGTGGTTATAATGTTAAGCATTAGTAGTGTCTCCCCACTCCTTAAAATAGTGACTTAACTATCAAGTGCTTCCTTTTTACATTCTTCTCTCCATATTATTCTTATTTTCTTGTGAGTCAAATATTACATAAAAGGTACAATTCCCTTCGTCTCAATTTAAGTGTCTTACTTCCATTTTGGTTTGTTTAGAATAGTCTCTTTTTCTTCCTAGTAAGTTTTCCAATTCCAACATTTAAAAGATTATACACATCTTTAATTTAAAACTATAAGATTCATAAGTCTCCCTTTATCTCTTAATCTCCATGTTCAGTCAAACTAAGACACTTGAATTGAAAAACTAAGACACTCAAATTGAGACGAGGGAGTATTAGTTAGAAGACAGAAGGATTACATTGAAGTGCAGTGGTTTTGTGGTTAGCACTTGGCACTGTACCAATAAATGACACTTATGAAAGGGAAAAGCTTTTAAAAGGTTCATTTTGGACAGTTGAATCAAATAAAAAAGATATTTCCTCCAGTCTCTATGGTCGACTGAATTTATTTCAAATTATTTGACGTTTCAGAAAAATATGAAATGAATTACTTTTATTTTTCAAATCCACCTTTATTGTTTTAATTCATTGACTGTTAATTAAAGCTGAGCTGTTGAACATGGTTGTTGTTAGAGGACTATAGAAGGTATAAATTAGCTGTCACAAAAGTTAATCCATATTATAATTGATTAAGCAGTGAATGTTTGTACTAAAATGAGACAGAGACACCATTTAGTATATTTGGGGGCCTGGGTAGGTAGTAATGGATTGTGAAAGGGACTCATAATTCCCCCTTGTTTTCTTAGATTACTTTTTGATTTTGTGGCATGCCCACACTTTTGAGTGTTCTTTTGTTTTGAGTGACATGTATTGGGCTCTGTGGATACCACGTGGGGTCAATTGTGAATTATACTTTATGCCCATAATCTCTGCTGACGCTTTTGTGGCCTCATACTGACATGTTATAAATCTCTCGTAATGATTTAGAAACGAAGGAACTTTCCGATCACAAAAGAAAACATTTCTTCCGTTTCAATTTATTCGTTTTATTTTCTTGTTTTAGTTCATTTTAAAAAATTGTTTTTCTCCTTTTCAATAATTTTCTAATTTCAACTTTTCACGTGATATGTTTAAGATCAGAAGATTAAAGTATATTTTGATTCATTTGGTATTTCATTAATTTAAAATTATAAATTTCAAAAATATTCTTCTTGTTTCTTAAACTTCGTGTCAAATCAAAATATGACAAAAAAATTGAAATGAAGGGAGTATGAAACTCCACTTTGCAACATTTAGGGCCCCTTCGAACAATGACTTGAATGAGTGATTTGAAATAATGATTTGAAATCAGATTCACTTGAAGTTTAAATTTTGCTTGGACATGGAATTTAAATTTCTTAAATTGTATTTTTTTTTATAAACATAAAAAATCAATAATTTATGAAAACTATCAAAGTTTCTAAACACTTATATAGTCTTAACAAATGAGCAAATCAGAGTTCATAAACAAGGTATCAAAATATCCTAATACACCGAATTAATAAATCGCATTTCTCCATGTTCTTTTTATAGATTAAAATTAGCGATTATGTGTTATTACAAACTTTCAAATACACAATTTTACAAAGATTCACTGATTGAATAAATCAATAATAGTAATAACTAGATATTCTTTGAAAAAATCCTACCACATGATAAATATAATCTCTTCATGTCGAGTTTGATTCATTTTTTTTTTGCAAAATTTAAAATTATGGCTTTTTTTATTATAAAATGTATATTTATGAATCAAATTTTATATTTTATTATCAAAACTTGAAATCACGCTTCCAAATCCTTTGGCCAAAAGCCTACTTAGTGGATATAAGATGATATTCTATGTCATCCTAATTCGTTGATGAATCAAGTAATTAAATTATCCATTTCACTGCAGTAAATTAAAGCGACTAAAAATAATGACACAATATTTTTACGTGAAAATTATTTGACTTATAAGGGTGAAAAATCATGACCTACATTTCTAAAAGCTTTCTCCCAAACTTAACTAAATCAATGAGCATTAAGAGAATTCAAATTACAACTTTTGCAATCCTAGAAAATACTCTAATTCCTATACTTCAACAATCACCCAGATTGTATCCCAAATTTGAAGTTAGCACACACTTCAATATTGTTCCCTATACACTAATCTAGGAAGCAATACGTTACAACTCAATTGAACTTCCTAATACACAGTAACTAAATTAGAAGACATTAACACATATGACTATGAAACAGGTTCTTCATGCTGGTTCTCTATATCGGATGCACTTCGATCTTTAGTCAGAACTCTTTCAAATATTTCTCTTGCTTATCTGATTGTGTTCTGCCTTTCCTCTCAGTATAAGTGCATGAGTCTCATTATGAAAGACCTTGTATATTTATAGCTCTTAGCTGTGCTTTCCGGTCCGCTAAGAAATCTAGCTTGACAAGGACTCCTATCGTGCTTGAATGCTTGAGTCAATACGTTTTTGAACTTCTGTCCTGAACATGATTTGTACAAACTCATGATCTTTTCTATTTGAGACTCCTTTTATTGAGAGAGTCCTAACACAAATGGGACGCTAGATGCTGAAACATGTATCATCTACCTGTTTCATGAATTGGTTCCATCACTTTATCAAATATCAAAATATACTGAACCCAACCTAACATAACAATCACATTTAATGTATAATAAAGAGGTGGAACAAATAATCGCTTCAGAAATTCCAATTACGCTGAAATTCTCATTTTCTTCTAATTTTTCTTCCCTTCAAAAGAAACAAGTAGTTATATTTTGACAAGAAAACAGTAAAGAAACAGTTTACAAACAGGATGATGAAGAAGGCTCAGCTCTTCACAACTTGTTGAGCTGGCTAGAAGTTCATGTCTAATTATTGTGTGGTTAGATAATTATTAATTAGAATAACAACAAAAATTGGTTCTCAAGTTCACAGTGGAATTAGGCCATAACTAATTTAAATAATCTTAACATTAATAAGTTGTTCTCAAATCTCAAGTGTACAGTAGGATTAGGCCATAACCAATTGAATCATTTGCCTTTGAATGTAAAGCGAATTTCATTCCAGTTGCATGACAGCGAGCCCAATGATACTATTGACCATTAAATTACATAAGATTGGTGAATGACTTTTCTGAGATAAATACACCTATAGTGTAAAGCTAAAAAAGGTATGTATTAACTAATAAAAATATCAAAGTTAATTAGAGCAAATTTTTTTTTGGATAAATTTTCTGAAGAGACAAACATCCTTACCATATCTACTATTAATTCAATAAATTTATTTTAATTACTTAATTATATATCACATCTTATTATCAAAAAACTCACCCAGATACATCGCGTGCATCAAATACATGCAGATACATATATAATCCCTAAGATATATGTGATACATGCTGTAATCCCTCAAATACATGCGGATGTGATGTATTTGAGTGGTGTGCATGCCTGTAATGATGTATCTGAGTGGTATATTATGTAATTTTAAAAGTAGTGGGAGAAGGAGTAACTAACTCCTATAGTAGTTGGATTTATGTAAGTTACCCTAAGACTGCGCACCGGACCGGACCGAAATTTCCGGATCGGAATAGACCGGTACCGGACCAGACCGGTACCGGACCAGACCGGTATGACTCATACCGGAATGAGACCGGTACCGAAATAAACCGGACCGGTACAACCGGTATGGAAACCGAATTCCATCCCATTCCGGCTAAACCGGAATGTACCGGTACCGGACTGGTACGGTACCGGAATGGACCGGACCGGACCGACCGGTTTACCGAATTTTTATTTTTATTTTTAATTTTTAAATTTTGAATTTCAAACTTAATTTTCAAGTGATAACTTATAATTTAAAAGTTTTTATAACTTATAACTTAAAAGTTATTTATGTTTTAAAATTTTATAACTAATATAAATTATATTTGAAGTTTATTAGTTTGTTAAAGTTTTTATTTTTTTAAGTTTTTTAATTTATAAATTATAAGTTTTATTAAGTTATAGTTTATCTTTATACTTTATATATATTTTTTAAGTTATATATTTGAAATGTTTTACTTTGTTTAAAGTTTTTTATTTTTGTAAGTTTTCAATTTATAAGTTTATGTTTTGAGGTCTATTAGTTTATGTTTTAGTTTATTTTTTTAAGTTTTCAATTTATAAGTTTGTTTAAAGTTTTTTTATTTTTTTAAGTTTTCAATTTATTAGTTTATGTTTTCAATGAACAAAAATATAAAACTATAAAAGTATAAAACAATGATAAAAATTTAAAAATAATCCAATTTATTCAAAATTTCAAACTAATATTACTATTTACAACTATTAGTAAAGCGCCTAATTTACGCAGCCACCTTCTAGGAAGGATTCTGTTTCAACTAAGCGCACCTAATTTACGCAGCCACCTTCTAGGAAGCGTTCTGTTTCAACTAAGCCTCGAATGTAATACTAATAGTTGTATAGATTTATAAATTTATCTTCTAAACTTTGTAAAGTTTCAGCTTCTTCAATCTCAATTCCTGGTAAAGATGCTTGACGATCTTCAAGTTCAGCGCCATCATCACTATCAAATCCAATGAGGTTATATATGGCTTATTCTGCTACTTTTTGCAACTTTGATCTTCCAATATTTCTTCGCTCGGCGTTGATCCAATCTCTAAACAACACCGATACCTCCAAACTGTCTTCTGCTAAGGAATATCTATGGTCTCCAATTTGAAATCTTGCTGTGCTGAAAGCTTGCTCCAAAGCAACTGATGATCCTTGAATAACTAGCACGTCTCTCACCATCTTGCTAAGTTTTGGAAAGAGTTCTTCACGACATTTCCACCAATCCAATAGCTGTGGTATGCCATCCGTAGTTGGAATATTATCAACACCCTGTTCAAGATACTTAGAAAATTCAAACTTATTAGAAAAATCAAGACCAAGATGTGATCTTGCTTTACCATGGACACCTGATCTCGACGTAGAAGTTTGAGGGGCATGATCAAGATTTTCTAAGGTCACAGTATATTTGTCATACATTTTCTTAGCCCAAATTTTAATTCTATCCTTACATGTTATTAAATTCGGTGTTTCTTGTGGTGAAATATTTAAATTAGTATAAATTTCTCTAACTAAAGCTTTTGCACCAACTTCTTTATATTCTGGGTTAAAAAGAATTGCAGTTAAATAAATTTGGGGAATAGGAAAAAAATATTTTTTAAATTTTTTAATCATAGCTTCAATAGAATCCTTAAAATATGAATTTTGTTTATAGATAGCAAAAAGGCATGAAATATTCCAAATATGTGTTAAAATTTCACTAATAGTAGGATAATATGTTTCAATTTTTTTTTTGGTAGCATCAAAAAATGATTTTAAAAAGAGTTTAAGTGCTTCTACTGCATCCCAATCACTGTCCGCAAGTTTATCATCAAGATAAGCATTATGACTATCAAACACCATAGTAATAGGCTTTTTATACTTATAAGCAACTTCAAATATTTCATAAAAAGAATTCCATCTAGTTTTAACATGCTTTGGAACTTTTTTAAATGGAACTTCACACAATTTACAAAAATCTTTATATTGTTGAATTCTATATTATTATTCATATGAAAAATCCAACAAATTACATTTTCAACTTTATCAATACAACTATCAAATACCCTAATACCATCTTTCACAACTAAATTTAATATATGTGCACCACATTTGATATGAAAAGCATATTTACTAATTGGACAAAGTCTAGTTTCTAGCATAGTCATAGTATTTAAATTAGCAGAAGCATTATCTAAAGTAATACTAATCACTTTATCAGTAAGATAAAAACGTTGTAAAATTTTTAATACACTTGAAGAAATATAAGTACCAGTTTTTTTTGTGTTCACAAATTTTATAAGCGATAATTCTTTTTTGCATTATCCATTTATAATCAATCCAATGTGCAGTAACAGTTAAATAATCAACTCCGTTAGGACTACGACCCATATAAGTGGTAATAGAAGCCCTACAATTCATCATATAAAATATTTACGAAGATATTGCATATATTTTTCATAAAATTTAAAAATATCTCTTTTTACCATGCTTCTTGTAATACCTTCAAAATTGGGATAAAATGTATCCCGAATATATCTTATTAAAACCATCATGTTCTCCAAAATTAAAAGGTAAACCACAAACAACAACCTTTTTAGCAAAATTTTCACGATCACGGTCCCTATTATAGGGCCGTTGTGAAACATGACCAGTAGGGTTTGAAGGATTTAGTGAAGTTTGAATCATGTTTGACCCGCCAACAGAGGGTCCAACGCTAGAGCCAGCATCACCTTGACTAGCTAGATATGCTTGCCACTCTCTCGAATGTTTCTTAAGCAAATGAGTTTTTAACTCCCCAGTCGAACCTCCACTAGCACCAGATACATATTTTCAACTTTGTTTACAAATACGACACGTAGACACTGTTTTTTCTTCATTTAAAAAACAAAATTTCCACACAGCTGATTTTAAAGGACGTTGTGGTTTGGTCTTACCCCTCACTTGAGCAATAGGGGGAAGATCAGCTCTAACTTGATGATTATCCTGAGTTGGAGCTTCGGGAATAGTGGGGGCGGGGGCAATAAAGGGACTAGTCGGTGTATCAGTTTCTTCTAAATCATCATCCTCATGTATTTCTACTTCTTCATTTAATTCATCTTCTAAATCATTATACATTCTTTCATAAGCTTCGTTGGAAATAGGGTCATCCGTAGTAAATGGCAAATTAGTTTCATTAACATGCGTAAATTCATCTGTATTAAATCTAATTTGAGGAAGAGAAGGGCGGAGAGAAGAACTAGAAGAACCACTACCTATTTTACCCTTCACATAACTTTTTATTCTTGAAACAATACCTTTTTTATCAGATTTTTTTTGAGATGGATCCATAATATAATAAAATATAAAATTAACAAATTAAAATAAACAAATTACAAGTTTACAAATCACAAATTCATAAATAAATCACAACTAATAAACAAGAATAAAAGTTACAAAATTAAAGAGTGGAACGAATATACCAAACGTCTGCCGTAAAAACAGACGATTATAACCAAAATTTGAAGAAGATTGCTCCTACAAAATTCACCAAATTATACTTCACTTGCAAAATAATAACAATAATTATAGAATTTGTAAATATTAAGAGATGAAAATTGAGAGAGAATGAGAGGTGAATGAATGAATAAAAATTAAAAGGGGAAGGGGTATTTATAATGAAAAAAAAAAAGGGGGCTGTTGGGGAGATAGGGGGGCTGGGGGGTGGGAGGGCTAAAATAGCCATTAGGTGGCTGAAATAGCCGTTACCCAACGACTATTTTCATTAAAAAAATAATAATTCAAAAATGTCGTGTTGACCAGTTGACCGGACCGGACCGGATCGAAACCGGTTTGTATCCGGTATGAACCGATATCAATTTTCTGGTACAAAATGTCAAACCCGGTCTATTTTGATCAACTGCCGGTACCATACCGTTCCATCCCAGTACATACCGGACCGGTACCAGTACCAGAATGGACCGGAATGGTACCGGTCCGTACCGGTCCGGCGGGCAGCCTTAAGTTACCCTTATTTAAAATAAATTATGGGCTTTTATTGATTATTCCTCAAAAAATCAAAATAAACACAACAAGTGGGCTAAGGCCCAAGTCTGTAACGGAACAAAACTGAAAAAACAAAAACAAAATTCAAGCCCCCCTGCCCCTTCTTAATACATCTATAATAGGCTTAGAGTTTCCTAATCTAGGTATTCTCCTTATCCGCCCAACCCTTTGGACATCTTAACTGATGTTGTTGCCGAGGAGGAATCTCCGACTTTGCCTTGTCTTCCTCTGATCATCAATATTCTGCCGCTATCAATCTCAGAACTGCTGATTCAGCTTGCAGAAGTAAGAACGTATTCTTCCCTTTATTTCCTTTTGCTTCTACTTTCTCCTGTACTTGATTTTCATTGTTTCTATAATCTACCAGCTGTATTCTCTGGTGGATGGGAAATTCATCTTCTTTATATGCTCTTCTGAGGCATCCCATCAATTGGGACGGTGTAAAATCACTTGGTATGTTTTGTATATCTCCCTCCTCTATTATTTCTGATTTTCTCATAATCTTATGTTCATGCAGGTGGAGCTGAAATGAGGTAAATAAAAGGCTCATTTCCACGCCACCTCTCAATGATTAACTCAGGTCCCAGGTTTCACAGCTTCGATCTGATCCTGTGACCTTTTTATTTTGCTGTGAGTCCTTTTTGTGGGATGTCCTAATATATGCTAGATAAGATTTTCACTTTTTTTGTTACCTTCATGGCTCTTGTAATTATTATCCTTGTGATAAATCAATGATGTAGTCTTCCCAGCCTCTTTACCCTTTGCTTGGTGACAATCTTAAGCTTGAGCATTTCAATTTGTCGCTGTTGATTATTTTCCTCCTTATTGTTTTCATTTTTTGAAAATTTATGAAATTGCAGTTTTCTTTGTCAATTGCCAAATTGGATAAGTAATCCGCTAGTTGATTTCCCTCCTTATTATATGATGTATTTGCACTTGTTTGGTAAATAGTATTTGCTTGATTTTTATAATCATCTCTATAATGCTCCAAGGACACACCCATTCCCCATCAACACATGCTTTAACATTAATGAATCTGTTTGAATGATAATATGCATATTTTGTGCTTGATTATTGTATCTGCATGCTTTCAATATTGCTTTTGCTTCTACCTTTGTATTTGTGTTTGTAGTATCCTCTATTATATCCTCCTCTACATACATCAAGTTTTCACTCGCATTCCTCAAATAAAATACATATGAACCTATTCCTGAATTTCCTTTTGAAGCACCATCCGTGTTGTACTTAACCTATCCTTCATGAGGAAATTCTCACATTACCTTAGTGAATTTAACACGAGGTCTACAGTCTTCTAGTCCCTTCAGAATTTCTGGCCAATTGTAGTAGAAACTTTTGTTTGGATTTCTCACTTTCAGCAGCATATGTAAGTTCCTTGTAATGTTATGAATGAGTCTTTGGATAAACATCTCCCTTCGTTCATGTTTACTAATGTTTCTCCTTTTCCAAAGTTTCCATACTATGATATTTGGTAGAGCTTGATAGTAGGATTTCACTCCTTGCCTAACTCCCGCATAATAACCTCTCTTAGATTTACTCCTTAAATATTAAAGCCTGCAAAAGAAGAAAAATAGAACCATGTCTTGTTAGCAGTTTGAGAATTTAGGAACACATGAGACATGGTCTCATGATCAGGACTTATGCAGCACTAGCATCTTGATGGTCCTTCATACCCCATCTTCTTATTCTATCATCCACTGGATTTTGAATTTCCATAACTTTCATATAAAGAAAGCAATTTTAAAAGGCAACCCCTTTACCTATATTTCCTTCAATATTTTATCAGGTTGCTCCTTATTCTTAATGTATTGCCATACTGACTTAACTAAAAAAATTCCATTATCCTCTAGCATCTACCATGGCTTGTCCAATTTTATATTATTCCTCGGAGGTTTGATTTTGTGATATATATGATTTTTTAATTCTATAGGAAGAATTTCAGTAGTCTTCTAAACATGCCAAGCTCCTTCAATCACTAGATTCTTTAACTTCTAGTGTCTATCATCTCACTCTAAGTTCTCCTCTATGATGGAGTACAAGTTCTCCAAACCAGTCCAATTGTCATGCCATAACTGAGCTGATCCTCCCTTTGTTTGCCACTATATATGATACTTTATTAGATATCTAGCTTGTAAAATTTTCTTTCATATTTGGGACCCATTATATCCAGTCTTTCACATCACCAGGTTTTGATTTGCTTTCTTGCAGTATTTAATGCTCATGAAAGAGCTCCAAATTGATGATTCGATCCTGAAATTCCACCATAATTTGTAAAATAGAGCCATGAAAATATCATGAAGCAATCTAAATCTAAGACCACATTCCTCCACAGGTTGGCATATATTGCTCCACCTAGTCCAATGTCTACCTCTTCCTTTAATGCAACTACTCCAGAAAAATTATGCCATCATCCTTTGTATTTGATTAAGCACATTCAACGGAGGATTCATTACTAATAAACAGTGAATAGGAATACTCTGTTGAATATGTTTAATCAAAATTTCTCTCCCTCCATAGGATAGTAGCTTACCCTTCCATGATTGCAATTTTGTGCTGATTCGATGTATCATCTGTTGATAGAATGCCTTTTACTTTCTCATATAGAAAATAGGATAGCCTAGGTAGATGAAAGGAAACTCTTTTCTTAGTATTCTAGTTTCTATCTCAGCTACAATTACATCCTCTTGAGGTACATTCTTATCAAAGTATATAGCACTCCTTTCTTTGTTAATATGATACCTTGAAATCGTTTCATATTTCTCCAAAGTTTCAGTCACCAATTGCATTGTTCTAACCTCTGATTCATATCATCTGCAAAGGCCAGATGATTAATCTTTGGACTCCCCCTAGGCATCCCAAACATTTTGAATTCCTTCTTTTTTAATACTACATTTAAAACTCTAGACATAACCTCTAATGCCTGTATAAAAAGAGTTCAAGATAAAAGATCTCCCTATTTCAACCCTCTTATTGAGAAAAAGAATCTCTTAGACTACTCATTTAAAAGAATTGAATACCAGTTATTTGTAACCAATTTATACACTATGTCTATTATCCTTTCTCTAAATTCCATTTTTCTCATTACTTTAGTAAGGTATAATGACTCCACTCTGTCATATACTTTTATCATATCCAATTTGATGACAAGATTAATAGGTTTACTTCTCATTCTGATCTCTGTAATAATCTCATGCACCAATAATATATTTTCTGTAATACTTCTGTATTATTCAGCGAGTTCTAGAGATATGATCTTTGGTAATAACAATTTGATTCTCTCATGAATGATTCTTGAGAAGATGTTACTGAAAAATAACTCAGTGATATAGGTATCATATCTGAGAATGTATTGACCACTAGTTTTTTGTGAAGAAGAACTAGATTTGTATGAGTAATAAATCTAGGTAATTCTGCTCCACAAAAAAGCACCTACCATTTTGAAAATATCTTCTCCCATAATATCCCATGTATCTAGATAAAAAGCCCCTGTCATTCCATCTAGACTTCCTGCATTGTTCCTACTAAATCCCATGACTGCTTCTTTGAATTTATCTACTGTGGAAAATCTATGTAACACTTAATTATGTTCTTGACCAATCAAAGTAGGTATTTGCTCCAGTATATCAAAGTCAATAGCATCTTCTTGCTTGGCCAACTAGTCTTTGAAAAACATGACTGCTGCCTCTGCAATATCACTTTGTTATTCTAACCATTTCCCTTCTTCATGTAAGAAGATGTAACACTTCTTCATTCTTGGTAAGTTCTTTCATTCTACCATGTATATTTGCTTTCTTTGAGTCCTTGATCTGCTAGATTGCACACATTAATACAATGATTGAAAATTTCCACTTCTACAGCAGTAATTGGAAGGCCCCTTGATTTTTCTTCCTCATTAGTGGTGACATTGGAGTCTCCTCCAACTAGCCAAGGTAATTGCATTGACCTGCTACATCATCTAGAGATTTTCATAATAGATGCCTCTCTTTCTGAGTGCATTTTGCATAGCTAGAGTTACTACTACTTCAATCCCCTGGCCTTGATTCTGCAACTTCATAGTAATTTGTTGTTCTTCATCACTTAGGATTATGTGTTCTACTTCTACATCCAGAAATACCTATATCTTTCGATTTACACTTGACACTGCATGTTGCATCCCAAGCCTTCTCCTATAATCTTCTAAATTTTGACTGTCTTGAAAAGGATCCATTGATCCAATAGAGTAAAATTGATGTCTCTTCTGCAAAGTGATTAGTCTAGTGAATGCCTTTTGGGTATTCACTAAACTGATATTCCAGAATAGTGTATTCATTGAGACTTATTATTTTTATATGCTGTAATTCTTATTTGTCTTGCAAGTGGTTGGGAGGAAGAGCTTTCCCCAATCCCTTTCTTCTTTTTCTTTTCATGGCTTGCTTTATGTTTATCAATCTGTTTAGGGGAAAAGTCCCCTTCATTTGCTACTTATTTGATGTTTTGCTCTAGATCCTCTGTATCCATGCTTTCTCCTTCTTTGTTGGTTGCTACAATCTGAGTATTACCTTGTACTGCGAATGGGATTATAACATTGTTATCTAATTCTGATACAACTATGGATCCATTTACTCCTTCTGAAACTTCTTCCTTATTGCTTTCCTTTTCATTTACTTGACTAGGCTGATTCTGTACACTAGTTTGCTTATCTGATCCATCTTGTCGTTGTTCCTGCCTTTGCACTTTGCTTTGCTTTACATTTGGGCTTTCTCCTTCCTTCTCCTTTGCTGGTGAATTATTATTTTGTATCTTCCCAAAGCTTTGATTCACCCATTCTCTTGTGTTGTCCTTATGTACTTGTGATTCTTTGTGCTGCCCATCTTCCTGTTGCATATCTCCATCTCCTCTGAAGGTCACAAAAGTATTTGTAATTTATACTTCCTCCTCCTCCTCCTCTATGTGGCCATATTTTCCCTTCTTATACTTGTTTTATCTCCGCATCCACTCTTGTTTTTATGCTAATTTTCCCACTATGTTACCACTTGTCAAGACTTTTTTCTTGTGGGCCGCAATACGTATTATTTGTTTCTTCACCTCCTTCTGTTTTTCCTCCTTTTCTTCATGTAACTTTGCATGAATATTGCAACACTAGCCTCATCATGCCTTTGTAAGCAACATTCTTTACAGTTCTTAGGCATATAATCATGTTGGATTTGAATTCACTTGGACTTAATTTTCCCTATAATATGATCCTCCTTATTAATTCATACTCGTTGTGGTAATTTTACCACTAGATTTATTTCAACCTTAACTTTTATGCAACTTGGCCTCGTTTGATTCTTAGTATCCATGTCCATTATAAGGGGTTTCCCTACTGCTGAAGTAATTGAAAAATTGCCTCTTTGGCAAAGAAATTAGGTGGTAAGTGTAGCATTGAAATCCATGCTACTCTGATAGTAGTTTTAACATCTTTCTCAAACCATGGATACCACTTTAACATACGTATTTGCCAATACATCTCCTTTATTTTGACATAGTAAAGCTGGATGCACCGGTCATCCAAAAGAAAGGGAGTTTCAAGTATCTTGGGTCTATTATCCAGGAAAATGGAGAGATTGATGAGGATGTCACTCATCGTATTGGTGTTGGGTGGATGAAATGGAGGCACGCATCTGGAGTCTTTTGTTATAAGAAGGTGCCTACTAAACTTAAAGGGAAATTCTACAGAGTGGTGGTCCAACCAGCTTTGTTGTATGGAGTAGAGTGTTGGCCAGTAAAGAACTCCCATATTCAAAAGATGAAGGTGGCGGAGATGAGGATATTGCAATGGATGTGCGGGTTTGCTAGGAGAGATAGGATTAGGAATGAGGATATCCAAGATAAGGTGGGTGTGGCATCGGTGGAAGATAATATGCGGGAAGCGAGGTTGAGATGGTTCGGACATGTGAGGAGGAGAGGCATGGATGCTCCAGTGCGGAGGTGTGAGGGGTTGGCTATGGATGGGTACATGAGAGGACGAGGTAGACCGAAAAGGTATTGGGGAGAGGTGATTCGACAGGACATGGCGCAGTTGCAGCTTACCGAGGACATGACCCTAGATAGGAAGGTGTGGAGGACGCGGATTAGGGTAGAAGAGTAGTAGGTAGAAGTGTGTGTAGGCTAGTAGGTAGGAGTGTTTTTCCTTATTGTCCCGACTAGTAATCGTAGTGCTACGCTTATAGTTTCTTGTTCTTGGATTCCTCGTGGTAGTATTTTGTGGCAGTGCTCTGTTGTTTGTTACTACATATTACTTCCTATCGTCTCTTGTAGTTTTATCATGTATTTTTATCCTGTATATTTGTTACGTCCTTTTTAGCCTATTTGTAGAATGTTTTTGTCTTGAGCCGGGGGTCTTCTGAAGTCAACTGATCTAAATACCCATAAAAGTCTGGTGTAGGCTGACTGGTCCCTGATGGGCCCCATAAAAAAACAGAGTCGACAAATGAATGGGGCATGTAGGGTATCCCTGTGAACTCTGACCCTTTAAAAATTGACAACTGTAACCATCTCCAGACCAAGGCTTCTTTGAAGCCATCCTTTCCTAACTCTCCTGCTTCACCCCCTCAACATTTTTTATGAACTTAACCACTTGCTGATATGATCAACCCAAAGATGCTACCTGTAAGGCAGTGATCTACAATGTTGTATTCAAACCTTTCACAAAGTGGTGGATCCACTCTTCTTCTATTAAAATCAGCTTAAAATAATAATGAGCTAAGGCATGGAAAGGGGTCTCATAAGCAGCCACCAAAGAATTTCCTTGCAAAATATTTGCAAACTCATCTTTCTTCCTGTCCCTCAGGGTATGAGGAACATACCTCTCTAAAAAGACCTGATAGAAGTGACCCAAGTCACAAAGAGCACCCCAGTAGGCCTGCAGTCCACAAATTCCCTCCACCATATCTTGGCATCCCCTTGAAACTAAAATGATACAAAGTCTACCCCATGCCTTTCGACGATGCCCATTCTATGCAGCCTCTCATGACAGTCTATGATGAACTCATAAGCTTCTCATATTCCAATCCGTGAAACACATGAGGCCTCATCTTCATGAACTTGCAGAAGAGTTCATACTCACCACCAGTCATCACAGGGCCTGTTACTGGTTTAGAAAACATGCTTGTCTTAGAAGAAGCGTCTAATCGTGGTGCCACAGCTGCATCATACTGGGCCACCGGGTGATAGACAATGAGGACCATAAAAATAGCCTCATACCCTGCCAAACAACTAAGAAAGTTCAAAACCTGCTAGATTACCTCAGATGACATTGGGACATGCGTTACACCTCCCTGAACTGGGTGCACACCTGTACCCTAGACTTGCTCTACCACCTTATTCTGCTCAACTCAAACCTCTTCCACTACTACAACCTCAGGAGCATTCTCTTGTGGAGGAGGAGATATTGACCTTTCACGAGCCAGAGCCGCAACTCAAACTCTACCCCTGATAGGCACACCTCCTCTCCTTTCCCTGGCTCTACCTTTGACTCTTACCCTACAATAAACTATAGCCTAGACAACTGGCTCAAGTGCTGCTATTCTAGATTTAGATGAACGTGTCCTCACCATCTATGAGAACAAGAGTGAAGGAGTTAGATAGTAATTTGGATCACCAAATACCAATTGGAATCAAGTTATAGCATGAGGAATAAAATAAGTTGAGGTTTCTAAAAATCCTACAGCCTCTTGCAGAGAAGTACAGACGTCTCCATATAGTTCCGTAAGAATTTACTAGACTCATTCTGGTATGAAGAGTTCAACGAACTCAGGGCTCTGATACCAACTTTGTCACGACCTAGACGGGGCCGTGATTGGCACCCATGCTAATCCTCTGGTGGGAGAACCAAAAAACCTAAAACCAACTCTAGACTTAACCAATTCCAAGAAAATAGATAAACAATCCACTTGAACCATAAATGAATCTATGTTTATAAAATAATAAAAGAATGTGTGGAAAATATTCAACTAGACGTATCCCCAGAAACTTAAAGTCATCATCCAGAACTACTAAACCAACATAGTCTAAGACAATAAAGGATAGAGAGTTCCACTGCCCAAAAAAGGACAATAACTCGTGGAGGACTCATGACTGCCTGGAAGATAGTTCTCACTCTTAAATCTACAGTCAGTCTCTCTACTCTAGTCAAGGTCGCATCTCAGCCTGTAGAACACAGTCTGCATTCAACAAAAGAACAACAAATGGTAGTATCAGTATAACACACTATATACCGGTAGGTATCATTGGCTGACCCAACAATATAACATGCGAATAGCAAAACATATAACTAGTAATAGGAATCCAACACTTATCATATAAGTAATCAACAGATAGTCTTACAAGTCAATTCAATAACAACTAAGTCAAGTTCAGAATTCATAGAAGCTACACAATAATATGAAACAAGGTAAAATATGTACACAATGCTATGGGTCTTATGGCTGCCCACTAGCTATGACCTGTCGGGGATCCTAGGTTGTCCATATACCATATCAGTGAGGTATATTCTCTATATAAATGTATCTATAATAATATTTGGATAACTGAGTTTTTAGATCCATATTCTCATAAATATTTAGTGCCCAATGAACTATTCATAGCTAGCCATTCCAGCTTACTTACCACTTCCTATTCATTTAGCTTATTCATACAAGCACAATAGGAAAAGTGTATATAATACAATCACGCCCGAAGACCAATCACATATTATTTAATTTCACTACAAATATGAAACAAGGTGAGTTTTCATGGCAATTCAAACTATAACCTACCTCGAGTGAAGAAACAACACCCACAAGCTAGTTCACCATTGCCTTGTCCATTCTCACCTCTATGGAATGCACAAGATCTATAAATAACAAATATATAAGAGTAATTAGCTGATTAACTTTCATTTTAGGCCTTGAGAATCAAACCCAACTATTCTATCCATTACACGAGGTTTCTATCATTCCCCAAGGGTTTAATAAGTCATAAATCAACCCTATTGTATTCATAGAATTAGTATTCAAGGTTTCTAACTAATTTCATAGCTTTTCCACCATTTTAATCCTAAAGGTTTCACCTTTATAGAACCCAAGGTTTCCTACTAGATTTAAACATGTCAAGAACTAATAATTGCATGCTAGAACTCATGAAACACACTAATAGCCTTAAATATGTCAAGAACTAATAATCGCATGCTAGAACTAAAAGAAACACAACTTAAGATCAATTTTAGGTGATTTTACACCTACCCATAGGGTTCTTTCCCAAGTTCATACTTATAGGGCTTAATTGCAAGAAATCCACCATTAATTCTTTCCACCAAGGTCTAAGAAAAATATTTAATTAAAAAATTAAGAGTTCTACGGATTACTTACCTCAAAAGATGGAGTTTTCCCTAGTTTTCTTAGGAAAACCGCTTTTAAGAGCGCTAGAACGAAGTTGAGTTATGAGAAAATAACTTAGAAAACTACAAAAATCCCAAGTATAACTGCCACGTAATCTTATCGTGATGGATGAATCTCTATCATGATGGATCATCACAATGAGAAATGGCTCATCATGATGGGATATCGCAATGAGGCACTCTATGTAGCTACGAGAGACAATTTCCAAAACACGGTGTTCTCTCTCCCATGTCGAGGCCCTTTTTCTGCTACGTTTGGACTTCTGGTGCAATTTCTCCAAGACTTCTTTGGGATGCTGCTGTCGCTGCTCATCATTGGGCAGAAGATAATCTGAGTACACCTGCTTGGTCGTAAATCTACAAAATACTAAGGCTAAGATAAAAGGCACTATAAATACTCAGATAGGGACTCAGAGGGAAGTCTGAATGTACTTGTTCTTGACTTAAACCTTATAAGTCGTCACTAATTCCATAGTAACTCAACATAATTAGCTAGCTCATATAGTATAATTACAAACATACTGAGGTTGTAAAGTCCAAGATAGTCATAATATAATTTAATAACTACTAACACCACCCACACAATAATAATAAAATAAGAACCTCACCGGGACCCTACAAGCTAGGTAGGTATAAACCTCACCGGGACCCTACAAGCTAGGTAGGTATGAATATCAACCAATTTAATCCTTCGGGCCCTCATAAACTCACCAAGTCCCAATCAATCTTAATACCTCTATTAGCAACCCTTTAGCCCTGTAAGTAGTCTGTATCACTGTTTAGTTTGATCACAAGCTGTATTAATATTTGGTCTGTAGACTATCTGCACATCTATTTAGCCCAGAGGATCTATTTATCACCTTTTGGGGTGATCTATATTGGTATCTGAGTACACAAGGCTTATGTATACGTATTTGAGCACGTAAGACACCTATATCAGTATTTGAGCACACAGACCTCTTGTATCTATATCTGAGCACACAAGGCTCCAATATTTTTATCTGAGCACACAAGGCTCCACTATATGTATCTGAGCTCATAAGGATATTGAATCTGTATCTGAGCACACAAGGATTATGTATCTGTATCTGAGCACAAAAGGCTTCTATATCTATATATGAGTACACAAGGCTCTTATTTATGTATATTAGCACACAAGGCTCCTATATAAATGATCTAGCCTCGTAGGCTTCAACATAGCCCTGTAGGCAAACATTATATCTCGTGATTGAACAAGATTTATTATAATCCCTTAGGCAATCTAAATAACCTGCATGCTTTAATATACAACAATAGCCCCTTAGGTAACCTGCATATAGCCTCGGAGGCATAAGTAATATATCTGTAGCTAACCACACTAGCCTGAGGGCAATAACAAACAATCAAATAGCCCAAGGCATCACGATACTCAAAGCAGCCCCACATGTGAGCAAATAATCTATAAGCGACCTATACAAGTAATCTAAGTTGTGTCTAGCATAAGATCTCTATCTATATAAAAAGTGTCCCGATAAGAAATAAATATATTTACTTAAAATGCCAACACAATCAACTACTACGACTATAAATAACTAATATCCCTACTAAAAAAATCCTCAAAAGAGACAGCCAACAGAGATGATGTCCATCGCCTTTTTGCCCAAAAGCGATGGAAACGCGACGAACTCACTTCCGTGGGAAAGTGGTCAGTCCCTTTTCAAAAAGCGATGGACACCTTCGCTTAAAAAATGACGGAAAATGATGCAAAGCTAAAAGTAACAATTTTTTTTATAAGAAAGCGACGCTGTCCGTCGCTTTGTTCTTGAACTTGAAGAACAAAGCGATGGACAAAAGAGACCCTATCCGTCGCTTTTCTGCATTTTTCTCAGATGTAGAAACCTGCATTTTCAAGATGCACCACCTACCATTTACAAAACAAATTCAAATACAACCCCAAGCAACCCTAATTATTGCCAAAACATTCATAAAGCAACTACAACATCAACAAGACACTAAATATCAAGTAAAACATTCACTAAACACATAAAAATTTACCAAAAGGACCTACAAAGTGTTTCAAAACTTAAAAGAGGTTCAAAATTATGAACGAAGTGCCAAAATGTTAATCCAAACTAAAATAAGTTGATTTAGAGTTTGTTTGACTACAACAACATGGATTTCGATAAGTTGTAAAGTATTTGAAAAAAAGGTCAAGATTGCAATCAAATTGCCTCAATGAAATTCACAAGTTACTTCTCATTCACAACTATTCACATGTTTACACGACTTTCACATTATTCCAACCAATTACTCTCTAATTTTATCCCTTAGTACTTCAATTTCAACTCCAAATCCTCATTATCCTAAAAACAACACTTACATACACTCAAAATTCACATAACTTAGCACAACATTTGCATTATTCTAACTAAATTTAAACACATTCACAAGTTACTTCTGATTCACAACTTTCGACAAGCTTATACAAATTTCTCATTATTTCAACTAAACTAAAAATTTATCAATTCGGTTGGATTTTAAAAGTGTTTTTCTCCATGAAAAATCACATAATACAATATCTTCACAAATTACTCACTAATTTCACCTCTTAATACTTCAATTTGAACTTCAAATCCTCATTTTTCTAACAATAACACTTATATACACTTATATTTTCACATAATTCACACAACTTTCACACTATTCCAACTTAACCAAAACAGATTCACAAGTTACTTATCATTCATAATTTTCACAAGCTTACACAAATTTTTCATTGTTCTAACTAAAATAAAAACTTATCAATCCATTTGAATTTTGAAAATTTTTCTCCATGAAAAATCACCTAATACAATATCTTCACAAATTACTCACTAATTTCACCTCTTAATACTTCAATTTGAACTTCAAATCCTCATTTTTCTAACAATAACACTTACATACACTCAAATTTTTACAAAACTCACAACTTTCACACTATTCCAACTAAACCAAAACACATTCACAAGTTACTTCTCATTCACAACTTCTCACAAGCTTACACAATTTTTTCATTATTCAAAGTAAACTAAAATTATATCAATTCAATTGAATTTTGAGAGTATTTTTTCTCCATAAAAAATCACCTAATATAATATGTTCACAAATTACTCACTAATTTCACCTCTTAATACTTCAATTTAAACTTCAAATTCTCATTTTCCTAACAATAACACTTACATACACTCAAATTTTCACATAACTTACAAGACTAACTTAAATTAAGGTTCACAAGACTAACCTAAACTAGCGAGCATTATTCAAGGTTCACAAACTAACAATGTAATAAACTAACAATAATCAAAATTAATAACTAATAGCTTAAAAAATCAAATATTACCTAAAACATTCACAAACTAACACTAACCTAAAATATTCACAAATTCAAGTTTAAAGTTTTCAAATTCAAGTTCACAAATTCAAAACTAACACTAACCTAAAGTGAAAAAACTAATAGCAAAATTATCTAACTTTAACTTAAATTCAAAACTAACACTAATTAACCTAAAGTTCAATACTAATTCAAGATTATAACCCAACAATATAAACTAATTTAAAATTTTCAAATTCACTATCAAATTCAAGAACCTAAAGTCTAAAACTAATTAAAGATTATAACCCTACAATATAAACTAATTCAAATTTCCAAATTCACTATCAAATTCAACAACCTAAACTCAAAACTAACACTAATTAACCTAAAGTTTAAAACTAATTCAAGATTATAACCTAATAATATAAATTAATTTAAAATTTCCAAATCCACTATCAAATTCAACAACCTAAAGTTGAAAATTAATTCAAGATTATAACCCAATAATATTGTAATGACCCTTCCAGTTATTTACGCGTTTTCACCTTCTTTGTACTGTTAGAGCTTGCCTATAGCGGCCCCAAGTCATTTATGGCTTGTTGGAACTGGTAGTTCAGTGCTCGGGGTGTTTGCTTGGCCTTTTTGGCCGTTTCCCCGTTTTAGAGCTTTAACTTTGGAAATCATTGACTTCGGTCAACATTCTTAGCTATCATGCTCGGAATTGAATTTCGACAGTTTTGTTAGCTCTGCAGCGTGGACTTTGGTCTAGTGGGACCTTTGGTCGGGATTCGGGAGCTTTTTAGCTTGAAATTCTCTCTTGTTCTGTGTTTTCAGGCCAATTGCCCTTGTTTGGTTGACTTTGGTCAACATTCGGAGAAGATGGCATCGGATGGAAATTCCATCAGCCCTGTTAGCTTTGGAATGCCGAGTTTGTGCTAGTTAGTTGATTGGTTTAGGTCCCGGGTGAGCCGACCTTATTTTGGATGTTTGGTTGGTGTTAGCTAGTATTGACTTGGGTCAACATTGCTTTGAGATGACCTCGTATAGAAATTTTATCAATTCTGTTGAGTTTGGAATATCGTTTCCACTCTAATAACATTATTAATTTTTTAGTATCGGCTTTCGATTGTGCCCAGAATATCCCGTTGAAGTTTTAGCATTTGCTGGTTTTTGCTGAGGTTGCTATGTCTGGTGGGGTCCGTACTTGCGGACATTTTACCGCATTTTTGGCCACTGTAATTACGGTGAAATTCTACATTTGTGATGGTTTTGCTGCATTTGTGGAGTTTCGCATTTGCGATGATTTTTCTGCATTTGCGGAGATCACTATTCATCCGTGCCTCCACATTTGCGATAAAAGTGCTGCATTTGCGGTGACTGCTGGCAGAATATTTAATTAAGCCTCTTATTAATTGTTCCAACTCCCAAACTCCATTTCTCCATTGAAGACCAATTCTAAACCTCCATTTTTTTCACCTTATTCATCCAATTTCTTGCAGGAAGTTTATCATCAATTCGTGGTTGTTTCCCCTTCTTTAATTTGGTAAGTTCCTTGAAAAATTATGATTAAATTCCATTTGTTTTTCCCTCTTTGAACTCTCTTGTGGGTGGGCTATTTTAGCCCTGAATTCTTGCTAAATTCATCTAAATTTCTGGGCATGCGCTCATTGGGTCATTCTGATTCTTTTGCACTCATTCATTTTTGGCTTTGGGTTGTGGGGCCCATCGGCCCGCTGGTGACCCAGATTTCAACCCAGCTATTATTATAGCAAAATGGGTATCGTTGGTTTTATTTTAACGCGTAGATTATTATGTTGATAGTGTTTTCATGAATCGAAGCTTCTCGAAGCAGTTCGAGCTTGGATGACATTGTTCCTGCAGCTAGTCATTGAACGACATATAGTTTATGGTTTTTCCTACCTAGACTCTGCCTATAGGCTATAACTGCATTAATTAGCATCCTTGGATTGCTTTTCTAGGTCGGTACCCTCAAACCTTGTCCACCTCTTCTGTTCATTTATTTCATGTGTTGTTTGTAGTATTCATGATAATGTTGTACTTTTAACCCTTGTGGACTCGTGTGGCCTTGTATATGTCTCTGGACCATAGATGGTGGGATATTGGCAATGTCCACGAGTCTCAGACTTTGTGATATTACTTTAGGCTAGTTATCTGTGATGTAGAGCTGATTGTGCTTGTGGAGGGCCGATAGGAATATTTGTGAGCCATTTTGGGTAATCTATTGTTTGCGAGCATATCATTCATGTAAAAGGTTTTCCCTGCATGTTCTAATACTGTTTTGGCTTCGTGCCTATTACAATATTTTTCTAAACTTTGCATGGTCCCGAGGGCCCATTTTTGATAAAATAATTATGGAAAAGGTTTTGGTACTGACTTTTATGAAACCTCTTGGAGTAGAGGGGATATTACGATGATTTTATTACTCAATTTCATACTGATACTAGGCTCGCTTATACCGTAGTGCTAGATATAGTTTCCTACATATTTAGACCCGAATACGTGCCGATCACCCAGTTTAGGTATTTTGAGATTTAACTACTATTTTAGACCCGGTTCAATTTTGGGCACGTACTATGAGGTTCTGATTCTTTAAGATTTTTTAGTTTTAGTATGTGGTCTACAAGTAGACCTCTATGGACTCTGTTGTTCCTGGGGCAATGGCTACGGGCCGATGAGTATGCCAGGAGGAGGGGTATATGGTGTAGTTGAGGTGTACGGGTGTGCCTTTCATGGATCGTGCCTCTATCGGGACTTCTAGGTACCGGAGGGGGTAACATACGACACTTCTATCACACCAGATTCATCATATCATCATCATCCATATTGTATTTCGATTTCACCCTTGTTTGCTGTGTGCTCAGTGTACGCTCTAGTTGTATGGGCGGCCAGAGGGTTTGTTTTCACTTGATTCTTTTCTTCGATTATATGGGCGGCCGTTGGGACTGTAGGTAGATTATATTACTTCTTTCATGTTATAAAACTTGTTATGACCTTCGATTTCGATGGGATTAGTGGTTTTTAGCATGTTGAGGCTCCAACTTTTGGACTTTGATTATTAAGGGGCTAGTGAGTCCTATATTATTGAGGCACTATTTTATGTGGCCTTCTGAGCGGTTGTGGGCTATCAGATTCTATTCTTTATCATGGTTCTTGGTTGTGGATCTCGGTACTTTGTGGCTTAGTTATTCTATTCTAGGGTTATACTTGAGAGATTGTTTTACGTCTATTCGTATCTTGAAATTGATGTTTTAATCATGTTTCCGTTATTGCATGGCTTCTAGTTGATGATGTTGGCTTGCTTTCCTTCTTTCCCTTTTTACTTGAGGTTATCAGTATATTGCCTTCTTTCTAAACTCTCTCTTTATATGTACTGTTGTTGCAAGGATTTCAGGTGCGTTCTTCTTTCTTTCACCTATGTTTCTGTGTTATGCATATACTCTGTGCTAGCATTGTATGTTTGTAACTCTTGGTTAACTATTCTCCGTGCTAGTTCCATGTGTTTTTCTCTATTACTTTGGTGACTATTTTCTTGCTATCTGCTACTTATTGTTTTTATATCTTATATCTGCTCAGTCGGCCGATGATGCCTACTGGGTAACCGTTTCTTAGAAATTGATGCTCATACTACACTTTTGCATCTTTTTGGTGCATATATTAGTGTGAGCTTTCATCATTGATCGCATGGAGACTCATGCAGCTTTTAGATATTCAAGACTAGGGTGAGCGCCTGATGACCGGGGCTTGACCACATCTCATCTGTTGGCACTGCTGCTCTTCGTACTTGCGGAGATAGTTATATATTCTATTTTGTTACTTCTAGCACTTGTATTCTATTTTGTTACTTCTAGCACTTGTATTCTATTAGAAGATTCTATACTATCAATACTAAGTCTTGGGGTTGGTGTAGTTTTCTTATGATTGTATATTTGGGTTAATTGCTTCCGCCTTATTCGATCTTTATATTCTGCTTCTGCCTATTTCTGCTTATTGTGCGTATTGGTTAGGTAGTAGCCCATTATTAACCATTTTGAACTATGGGAATTAGTTTGCCTACTAAAGGTTGTAGGTGCCATCATGTCCTGAGAAATCGGGTCATGACAGTTTGGTATCAGAGCTCTAGGTTCTTTGGTGTCATGGTATAGAAGCAAGTGTCTAAGTAGAGTCTCGTGGATCAGTACGATGACGTACGTATCCTATCTGCGGGAGGCTACAAAGGATTGTAAGGAAAAGTTCCATCTTCTTGGCTCCTCATCATGCGTTTTGGCTTTATTGACTTTTGAACTTCATTTGTTTCATTCTTTCTCAGATTCCTAGGATGAGTACGACCATGGGTGATGTCGAGGCTTCTGTTACTGTTGCTTTAGTGCTTCCATTAGTGCCAAGATCTTATAGTAGGAGCATATCACATCAGCTAGGGGGTGTAGAGCCAGCTCAGCCTCCAGTTAGGTTTCATGCTACACTAGTTCTTTAGGACACTGTGGCTAGGATCTCAGTACTCTGGTGGGTGTTAGTACCCCAGATAGAGGCACTACCCAGTTCTTTGAGCGGTGCCTCAGTTAGGGTTGAGCTTCTAGTTCTTTAGCAAGGTTGTACATCGGTATTGGAGCATGAGGTGAGATTTCATAAAATGGTTAGGTGTACCGCTAGGATTATGCCTTCAGAGTTTGATAGAGTTCTGAGCTTTGTTGGAGGTTTGATTTCACCACTCTATTTGGTGACCGAGCACTTGGTTACAGTTGGGATGACCTTTCTTTAGGTAGTTGACCATGTGTAGGCTATTGAGGGGTTATTTCGTGAGGCATATGGAGGTAGTGCTAAGAGGTGCCATTGTCAGGACAGTTTTTGAGGTTCTCAGACTCGAGGTAAGGGATTCTTTGCTAGGGATCAGTTCCATTACTTCTTATCTAGAAGACAAGTTTTAGTTGCTCCATAGGTTCCAGAGGATGGTGGTATAGATCATGTTGAGCTGAGTAGGCATGGTATAGGTTGGGGTTCCCATGGTTCGTATTCAGGATGTGTAGGTCATGGTGGCCGGTCAGGCTCCACAAGGTCTTCCCACCCATATATATTCAGTAGGATTTATTTTCAGTGCAGTGAGCATGGGCACTTTGTTAGGGATTGCCCCACGATCCCACCTTCCAATCAGCAGGGTCATCAAGTGTTATCTCCCAGGGCTCCAGTGCCACCGGCTAGAGGTGGAGTGCAGGGTAGTAGGTGTGGTCCCCAGGCAGCGAGAGGTAGCACACAGGCTTATAGGGGTGGTCCTTAGATGGTTAGAGATATCTCTCATCCATGTGGTTTAGGTATCCATCCAGAGTTAACAGGCACCATGCGTTAGAGTCGAGCTTCCTTGGGTTGTTACAGTTGTGGAGTGGTTGTTCACTATTTTAGAAATTATCCCCGGTGAGGGATGGCAGAGCCTTCAACATCAACTACTTAGTCCATCGTTAGACCCCGTCAGTCCGATGCCCTTCTTGATAGGCTAGAGGTAGAGGTTCCCAATTTTGTTGCTCCAGGTATGACTTTTGTTACTTTCGGCTAGTGTTGGTAATGTTCGTATTGCGATTCTCCCCTTTTGGTGTATTTGCTTATATGCCTTCCTGTTTTCTATGTTTAGCTGCTTTACTACTTGAGTTGTAGTGTTTATACATGTATTTTTAGTAGATTATTCTTTAGTAGTCAATAAGGTAAGTTATATGTGAGAGGTGATTACCCGGAGTTGTGACTCGTATCTAGGTTTTATTAGCCTCGTTTCCAGTTTTGTTGTAGTTCTAGACTTGGGTTGAGTCTTCCTTTTCTAAGCGGTTCTAGATGGTTTTTGCCTAGGCTATTATCTAGCATTTGCTAGAGGTCCTTGTGTTGATTTAAGGTGATACCGGTGGTTATGTGCCAGAGATTGAGGTTCTATCTTAAGTCGAGTGGTATTAGTTAAACTTTTGAGCATTGGTTGGTTGTGTTTTCTTGGGTGGTTAGAGTTGACCCTCTTTGTTTGGTTAGTTTAGGAGGTTAGCAGGTGTGGGTTGCTTTCCATGTTTTCTTCTGTTTCAAATATGGTTCAGTTGTCTTCTTGTTTTCCCCAGTTCCAGTTGGGACGAGAGTTGATCGTTGAAATTTGGTTGAGCTATTGATTGTTGCATGGTGGTCGAGTACAGACTGTAGCATTTAGGCTAAGTGTTGACTATAATATTGTGGTTGAGTTTTGACTAGGGAACTGTGGCTAAGTGTTGTTAGTAGCTTTGTAGTTGAGTTGGGCATTCAGCCTACTTTCGTTTTGTCATATCAAGTGTTGCCAGGAAGGGTTGTGGGAGCTAAGGGAAAACTCCAGAGTATTATGAGAAAGAATTTGTGGAATTCAGTGTATCCATGAAAAAGGGCTTCGTCTGGTTTGTGAGGAGGGAGATGGCTTCTTGCTTGTGTATATGTGTTCTAGTAGCTGACTGAGGTGATGACTGAGGGTTTGCTTTGGCTTGTGTATTGGTGACTTGTATTGACCGAGTTCAGATTATGGTGTTAGTTCCTCTGATAAATTCGAGGTCAGAATTCCTTCTAGTATGAGATTAAGGTGGTGGTCATTTCCAGTACTACCTTTGGGGACTTGTTGCACTAGCTAAGATTTACTCATTAAGTTCTCTGAATGATCCACTTTTCAGTAGCATTTACAATTAGGAAAATTGTGTATTCATGGCCTAGTTAGCCCCAGTTCTATTAGTGTTCTTCGATAGCGGATGAGTCAACTCATGGGTTTGACAGGAGCATTGATTGGTAAGATTGGTGATAGATTTTAGAATCGTGGCTTAGCAGACTACTTTGGGTGGCTCATGGGAGTTTCTCTTTGGTTACAACATCCTTGTGTCGGGAGGTAGTGGGTGCGGGAAACTTGGCTTATTTACTTTGGTTTCAGAGTGGTCGTTGGACTTGGACACCCAGTCCTTGGCAAACCATTGGTTTAGGCTGGACACTCCATATTTCATTGGTGTTCTTAATAGTACGAGGTTCCTTCTACCTTGGTTGGATAGACTCAGCGGCGTAAGTTTGACATTCAGTAGTGGTGTATGCTATATGTGATCAGGTTGTGCGGGTTGAGTCTAGCAAGGATATTTTGGGTTCTAATGATACTTTTAGACTGGTAGTCACCCTTGTTTTCTGAGAGTTGAAAGCTCAATTAGTTGATTCTTCAGGGGTTGTCTTTTATGTGAGACTCCAGTGTTGGTTAGACTCCGCCAGTGTGGGACAGGAGTTGCAGTGTGTTTGATGCTTTTGGAGTTGGTGGTTCGTGTGCTGGTACAGTAGACCAAATGGTTTTGAGCCAAGGGGGTGAGTTGAAGGTTTATGCAAAATTTTGATAGCTAGATGGCGACCTTGGGCATTAGACATCTTTTCTTTACCTACAGAGTGTTTTGACTTGATATTCGCGGCGTGGTGGACTTCGCTCTGAGTTGAGACTAGCAAGATGATCTTATAATTTGAATAGTGTTTGAGTGTTTGGAGTAGCAGTGGTGTTTCTTATAGTTTGGAGCTTAGTTGATGGCTATAGACTTCGTGGTATGCTTACAACACCTTGGAGGGTCTTGATTTTGGTTTGGGTCTATTGGGAAGGTTTCCCTGGTTCATTCGCTTTCAGTTGATTCAGACTTGGCACGGTTCAGTGTTCGACAGTTGGGATATTTCTTAATCAACGTAGGGTGTTCATACATGCCTTTCCCAACCTTGATGTGCAAGCTTCAGTGGAGTTCAGGTGGGTTCAGGTAATGAGGTTGGTCTTAGCAAAAGCATCTGTTCGTTGGTTGATGGTCAGTCAGGGAAGGTTACTCCAGTTTTTGAGTATGTGCTTTGGGTTAGTATTTTGGATGTCAAAGGATAGTAAGCTATATCTTGGCCTGGATAGAATTTGAGCATAAAAGTGGCTTTGTTCGAGGTTGTGTATGAGCGGGAACTATGGATCTTCGGTGGGTTTAGTTGATATTTCAAGAGTGGCTCGAGTGTTTGACTTATATGAAGCTCATGATTATAGTGCAAAAGGATTTAGGTCAGAATAAAGGGTCTTTGCGGATCAACGGGATCATGAGTTAGTGCTTTGGTTGTTGACTTGGAGGGTGGACTTGGTTGTGGTATCGAGGATTTGGGTTCTGTGTGTTGATCGATATGGTTCTCTCATTTCAGTATTGCATCGGTACTTTCTGGTTGAGATTCTAGAGGTTCGGTTTGGTTGATAAGCCTTTGGAGTTTTGAAGTTGAAGGTTGAAATCTAGCTTGGCTAGAGTGAAGTTAAGGCTTGGTTGCTTTTCTTTAGTTCCACTTTGTTGGGTGCCATCCGGTCGAAGAGGCTACCCAGATTGTCCGAGAGAGTGGTGCGGGCTCTGTATCCGCTGTTCTTAAGTCTCTAGTGTTTCCTCCTTTCCTGACTTTCGAGGATGAAGGTCTTTTTAGTAGTGGATAATGGAATGACCCTTCCAGTCATTTACGCATTTTTGCCTTCTTTATACTGTTAGAGCTTGCTTGTAGCGGCCCCAAGTCATTTATGGCTTGCTGGGACCGGTAGTTTGGCGCCTAGGGTGTTTGCTTGGTCTTTTGGCCATTTTCCCATTTTAGAGCTTTAACTTTGGAAATCATTGACTTCGATCAACATTCTTAGCTATCGTCCTCGGAATCAAATTTCGATAGTTTCGTTAGCTTCGGAGCATGGACTTTGGTCTAATGGGACCTTTGGTCGGGATCCGGGAGCTTTTCAGCTTGGAATTCTCTCTTGTTCTGTGTTTTTAGGCTAGTTGGCTTGTTTGGTTGACTCTGGTCAATATTCGGAGAAGATGGCCTTGGATGGAAATTCCATCAGCCCTGTTAGCTTTGGAATGCCGAGTTTGTGCTAGTTAGTTAGTTGGTTTGGGTTCCGGGTGAGCCGAGCTCATTTTCGATGTTTGGTTGGTGTTAGCTAGTGTTGACTTGGGTCAACATTCTTCCAAGACGACCTTGTATGAAAGTTTTATCGATTCTGTTGCGTCTGAAATGTTGTTTCCACTCTAATAGCATTATTGTTTTTTGAGTATCGGGTTTCGATTATACTCGGAATACCCCATTGAAGTTTTAGCACTTGCTGGTTTTTGCTGAGGTTGCTGTGTCTGGTGGGGTCCGCAAGTGTGGACATTTTGCCACATTTGCGGCGACCGCAATTACGGTGAAATGCCGTATTTGCGGTGGTTTTACCACATTTGTGGAGTTCCATATTTTTGATGATTTTTCCGCATTTGCGGAGGTCACTATTCATCCGTGCCTCTGCATTTGCGATAAAAGTGCCGCATTTGTGGTGACTACTGACAATATATTTAATTAAGCCTCTTCTTCATTGTTCCAACTCCCAAATTCTGTTTCTCCATTAAAGATCAACTCTAAACCTCCATTTTTTCACCTTGCTCATCCGATTTCTTGGTGGAAGTTTATCATCGATTCGTGGTTGTTTCCCCGTCTTTAATTCGGTAAGTTCCTTGCTAAATTCTGATTAAATTCCCTTTGTTTTTCCCTTTTTGAACTCTCTTGCGGGTGATCTATTTTAGCCCTGAATTCTTGCCAAATTCCTCTAAATTTCTGGGCATGCGCTCATTGGATCATTGTGATCCTTTTGCACTCGTTCATATTTGGCTTTGGGTTGTGGGGCCCATGGGCCCAATGGTAACCCAAATTTTGACCCAGCTATTATTATAGCAATATGGGTATCGTTGGTTTTATTTTAACGCGTATATTATTATGTTGATAGTGTTTTCGCGAATTGGAGCTTCTCAGAGCAGTTTGAGCTTGGACGACATTGTTCCCGCAGCTAATTATCGAATGACATGTAGGTTATGGTCTTTCTTACCTAGACTCTGCGTATATAGGCTATAAGTGCATTAATTAGCATCCTTTGGTTGGTTTTCTAGGTTGGTACCCTCAGACCTTATCCGCCTCTTCTGTTCATTTATTTCATGCGTTGTTTGTAGTATTCATAATAATGTTGTACTTTTAAACCTTGTGGCCTCGTGTGGCCTTGTGTATATCTCTAGACCATAGACGGTGGGATATTAGGAATGTCCGCGAGTCTCAGACTTTGTGATATTACTTTAGGCTAGTTATCTGTGCTGTAGAGCTGATTGTGCTTGTGCAGGGCCGATAGGAATATTTGTGAGCCATTTTGGGCTAATCTATTGTTTGCGAGCATATCATTCATGTAAAAGGTTTTCCTTGCATGTTCTAATACTATTTTGGCTTCGGGCCTACAACAACATTTGTCTAAACTTTGCATGACCCCGAGGGCCCATTTTTGATAAAATAATTATGGAAAGGGTTTTGGTACTGACTTTTATGCAACCTCTTGGAGTAGAGGGGATATTACAATGATTTTATCACTTTTTTTCATACTGATACTAGGCTCTGCTGTGCCGTAGTGCTAGACATGGTTTTCAATGTATTTAGACCCGAATACGTGTCGGGCACCCTGTATAGGGATTTTGAGATTTGACTACTGTTTTAGACCCGGTTCATTTTGGGGCACGTACTATGAGGTTCTGATTCTTTGAGATTTCGCAATTTTAGTATGTGGTCTACGAGTAGACCTCCATGGACCCTATCATTCTTGGGTCAATGGTTACGTGCCAACGAGTATGCCAGAAGGAGAGGTATACAGTGTAGTTGAGGTATACGGGTGCGCCTTTCTTGGATCCTGACTCTATTGGGACTTCTATGTAGAGGAGGTGGTAACATACGACATTTCTATCATACCAGAATTATCATATCATCATCATGGATATTGTATTCTGATTCCACCCTTGTTTACTGTGTGCTCAGTGTATGCTCCAATTTTATGGGCGGCCGGAGGGTTTGTTTTCACTTAATTATGTTCCTCGGTTGTATAGGCGGCCGTTGGGACTATAGGTAGATTATATTACTCCTTTCATGTTATAGAGCTTATTATGAACTTCGGTTCCGGTGGGATTAGTGGTTTTTAGCTTGTTGAGGCTCTGACTTTTGGATTTTGATTATTTAGGGGCTAATGGGTCCTATTATTGAGGCGCTGTTTATGTGGACTTCTGAGCAGTTGTGGGATATCAGATTCTATTCTTTATCATGGTTCTTGGTTGTGGATCTCGGTACTTTTTGGCTTAGTTATTCCATCCTAGGGTTATACTTGAGAGATTGTTTTACGTCTATTCTTATCTTGAAAATTGATGTTTTAATCATGTTTCCGGTAGTGTATGGCTTCTAGTTGATTATGTTGGCTTGCTTTCCTTCTTTCCCTTTTATACTTGAGGTTACCAGTATACCCCCATCTTTCTTAACTCTCTCTTTATATATACTGTTGTTGCAATGATTCCAGGTGCGTTCCTTTTTCTTTCACCTATGTTTTTGTGTTATATATATTCTCTGTGCTAGCATTGTATGTTTGTAACTCTTGGTTAACTATTCTCCGTGCTAGTTCCATGTGCTTTTCTCTATTGCTTCGGTGACTGTTTTCTTGCCATCAACTACTTATTATTTTTATATCTTATATGCGCTCAGTCGGCCGATGATGTCTACTGGGTACCTGTTGCTTAGAAATATGGTGCTCATACTACACTTTTGCATCTTTTGGGTGCAGATATTAGTGTTAGCTTTCGCCGTTAATCGCGTGGAGACTCGTGCAGCTTTTGGATATTCGAGACTAGGGTGAGCGTCTGACGACCGGAGCTTGACCACATCTCTTCTGTTGGCACTGTTGCTCTTTGTACTTGTGGAGACAATTGTATATTCTATTTTGTTACTTCTAGCACTTGTATTCTATTTGAAGCTTTTGTACTATTGATACCAAGTGTTGGGGTTGGTGTAGTTTCCTTATGATTGTATATTTGGGTTAAATGCTTCCACATTGTTCTATCTTTATATTCTGCTTCTGCTTATTTCTACTTATTGTGCATATTGGTTAGGTAGTAGCCAATTATTAACCGTTCTGGGCTACGAGAATTGGTTTGCCTACTGGAGGATTGTAGGTTCCATCATAACCTGAGAAATCGTGTCGTGACAAATATAAACTAATTCAAAATTTTCAAATTCACTATCAAATTTAAAAATTCTAATTCAACAACCTAAATTCAAAACTAATTAAAGAATATGACCCAACAACATAAACTAATTCAAAATATTCAAATTCACTATCGAATTCAAGAACCTAATTCAACAACCTAAATTCAAAACCAACACTAACCTAAAGTTGAAAACTAATTCAAGATTATAACCCAAAAGTAACAATATAAACTAACAAACTTAAAAAAACATAACTTCAAAAAACTTACCTTCAAGGACCTAATTCAAGAACATAAAGTTGAAAACTAATTCAAGATTATAACCTAAAACTAACAATATAAGGTTCATAACCTAAACTAATTAGGTTCACATACTAATAGCAAGCATATATATATTAACCTAAACTAATTAATGTTCATAACCTAAACACCTAAACTAAAGTTCACATATCATTTTTTCACTAACATTCAAGAAATTATAACCCTAACATTCAAGAATTTCAATAAAACTAACAATATAATTCAACCCAAAACTAATAATATTCAACCCAAAACTAACAATAATCAATTCATAACTAACAATATTCAATCCAAAACTAACAATATTCAACCGAAAATTAACAATATTCAACCAAGCATAAACTAATTAAGGTTCATACCAAAACAACTAAACTAAAGTTCACATATCAATTTTTTACTAACATTCAAGAAACTCTAACCCTAACATTCAAGAAATTTAACACTAACATTCATTGAATTAACCCTAACATTCAAGAATTTCAAGAAATTAGCAATATATTTCAACCAAAAACTAATAATATTCAACCTAAAACTAACAATATTCAACCAAGACTATAATTAATTTAAGATTAAAAATAAAAAATTAACCATAATGTTGACTATTCAATAATGGTGGTGGCGGCAGTAGACTGGCGAAGGAGGAAGATGAGGAGGAAGGCACGGCGGTGGTGGACGTCAACAATGGCAGCAGCGTCAATAAGCTGCGGAGGAGGAGAAATCATCGGAGAGATTGTGAGGAAGAGAGAAAAGAAAAAATGGACGAAAAAACTCGACCTGGGTCTGTTAAATTAAAAAAAGCGGCGGACAGCGTCATTTTTGTCTATTGCTTTTTTCATTTAAAGTTTGACTGGATATTGACCAAAAAGCAACGGACAAAAATCACGCTGTCCGTTGCAATTTAAAAAATAAATAAATTATTTATTAATTTTTTAAGATATTATTATTATTTATATATTAATAAATTAAAATTTAAAAAAAGCGATGGACAGCGTCGCTATTTTAAAATTATTTTTTAATTTTTTTAATAATTGCAACGATATCCATCACTTTTATTAAAAAATAAATATAAATTATATGTAAATTATATTGGCGCAAAAATCCGCAAAACAATGATGGCAAATGAGACGCTTTCCGTCACTTTTTCAAAACAATAAATATAAACTAAAAAAAATAAAAAAAGCGACGAACAACGTCACTTTTGCCATCGCTCTTTTGGAGCAACGCTGTCCGTCGCTTTTCTTTCCATATCTTTTAGAGCTATTTTTAGTAGTGTATACTAGTCATATCGCTCGTAGACTCTAAGAAAGTATGCCGAGAAGAAAGGATAGCCTTAACATAAAGGGTTGTATATCGGTAGTTTCATTGGACATTGAATTGCATTGCATTTCATATCATAGACTGTTGTATTATCTCTTTATATTGTGTTTGTTTGAACTAATGGAACTTTTCTACGTGCAAGATTATTTAACATTTTTATGCAATATAGTTACTACTTACGCTTGATCAACCTATGATGTCTACTAACTACTTCTGGTTTTATACTAACTCTATACTTTTGCATCTCTTCTAATGGAGATCCTTGTACCAGCAACAATTATTGACTCTAATCGTGTGAAGTGCTTGTGACTCAAAGTTGTAGTGAGCTTCTTACATTTGGAGACTTGACCCAACTTCATCTATCTTTATTTATGTCCTTACTAGTTTTTGGATGGCTGATGTACTAGACTTAGTGTTCATGAATACAAAAGCTCTTGTACACATGATATTGAGAAATGGATTGGTTTTGTTTGTACGATTGCGTTATTTATGAAAGATATTTGGAATCTTTATTATTGTGTTATCATTTATATTACTTCCATAAAATTGTTTATGATTTTTTTAAAGGATGGCTTACCTTTCAGAGAGATAGGGTTGGTACCATCTTGACCCAAAGTTTAGGTCATGAAAATTTGGTATAGAGTGCTAGGTTAACCATGTAATGACCCTTTTGGTTATTCTTGCATTTACACTTTTCTTGTACTGTTAGAGCTTGCCTGTAGTGGCTCCAAGTCATTTATGGCTTGCTGGGACCGGTGGTTTGGTTCCCTGGCCGTTTGTTTGGCCGTTATGGTCGGTTTACTATTTTAGAGCCTTAACTTAGGATATCATTAACTTTGGTCAACATTTTTGGTAAATGCACTCAGAATCAAATTCTAACCATTTCGTTAGCTCTGGAGCATGGATTTTGGTCTAGATGGATCCTTGGTCAGGGTCTGGGAGCTTTTGGTTTAGTTTTGTGTTGTTTTTTGTGTTTTCTAGCTAGTTGAACTTAAAAGTTTTACTTTGGTTAACATTCGGAGAAGACGGCCTTAGATGGAAGTTCTATCAGCACTGTTAGTTTTGGAATGTCGACTTTGGGCTAGAAGGACCTTTGGTTCAGCTCTCGAGGATTTTGAACTCATTTTTGGGTGTTGAGTTCCATTTTGGCTTAAGGTTGGTTTTTGGGTGTTGGGCCCACTTTTTGTTAAATTGACCTCTGTTGGGTTTTTTGATAGTTACGTTGAGTATGTAATGCTATTTTTGGTATGTTAGAATAGTTTGTTTGCGTGCGCAGGGTCACGAATGAGCCCTATGGGCCCACCTGAAGACTTTTTCCTCTTGTGTTTTCTGCTGGTAGCTATTGAAAGTACATGCCTCAGGCATTAATTATGATCGTGAGGTCCCTTCACGCGACCATGATGAAAGTCCTGTGGACCTGGTGCCTTTGTTCTTTGCGATCACAAAGTCCCCCTTCGCGATCACGATGTTGTCCTGGTTCCCTTGTTCTACATGATCGTGATGCCCGTCTTTGCGACCGTGATTCAGCCTTCTCCACCTTGTTCTTCACGGCCGTGTGGCTAGTCTTTGCAATCACAATGGTCTAACCAGCGTGGTCATCATGATCGCGTGGGGTCCCTTCACGATCCCGAAGAAGGACCCCTGGGCTGTATATAAACCTTCTCCTTCATTTTTATCACTCCAAAATCCATTTCCTCTATTGATATAAGCTCCAAGCTTGATCTCCCTCAGTGTAACTTCAATCCTTGTTGCTAGGGTGTGTTTTTCTTGCCCGTGAACGTTTCTCCATCTCAATTGTAAGTTTTTATCCATTTAATCTCCGTTAAATTCACCTATTTGATTCCTTAATTGTTACTTTAGTTGGTAGGCTGTTTTCAGCCTTTTCCTTGGCCAATTTCTTCCAATAATCTGAGCATGTACTCACTTAAGTGTGGTGGTCGGTATGTGCTCTTTCGTGTCTTGATTTGGGTTGCGAGGCCTATGGGCCCAATGGTGACCCAAATTTTGACTCTGCTATAATTATAGCATTATGGGAATTGTTAGTGTCATTTTAGGCTTGGACATTGTCGTTCCAGCAGCTTGCCATTGGAAGACAGGTAAGTTACGGTTTAACTCTTTTAGACTTTGCATAAATAAGATATAATTGTACTAATTAGCATCTTTGGATTGGGTTTATTAGCTTGGTACCCTAGACCTTGTCCGCATCTTCATGTCCTACTTATTTTTCTTCTCTGATGATTGTAGAATTCACTGTAGTTGCTTATATCACCCTTGTGGTCCTGTTCGGCCTTGTATTTGACTCTAGACCATAGATGGTGGGTTATTTGGGAATGTCTGTGAGTCCTGAATATTGATATTGCGATCATAGGTTGGTTATATATGTTGTAGAGCGATTGGAGCCTGTGCAGAGCCGATAGGATGATTGTGATCTGTTGGGCTACTGTTTGTGATTAAGCATGTCATCATCATGCATATAAAGAGGGTTTTCACATGTGTTACTATGATTTTGGCTTCGAGCCCACTATTGATGGTTTTCTAAACCCTGCATGACCCCGAGGGCTCATTTTTGGTAAAAATGGTTATAAAAGGTTTGGAATTATTTTCGTGGATCTTCTTGGGGTAAGAAAGAGTTAAAAGGATGATTTTACCACTGTTTTCAAACTACTACTAGACTCGGCGAGACCGGAGTGCTAGACATGTTTTTTGGTTGATTGGAGATGATACTAGACTCGGTTAGGCCAAGCATCAGAGTTGTTTTACTACTGTTTTAGACCCGGTTATATCCGAGAACCCGTGTAGGGGCTTTTGAGGTTCATTTCATTAATTTAGACCCAGATAGACTCCGGGCATGCATTGTCGAGATTTGGTTACTAGTTTGGATCTAGATTCATTCTAGACTATTTTGTTGAGGTTATGAGAGTTAGTATGTGGTCGAGGATCTCTATGGACCTTGTCGATCCGGACCAGGGGCTACAGAGGGGTATATGGTGTAGTTGAGGTATGCGGGCTGAGTCCTTCCATAGATCCTAGCTACTGGGCTCGTAGGCACCGCATGAGGTACATACAGGGTTATGATTCCACATGGTTTTCAACTGTTGCATCATATCATACATTGTAACACCCTAGAATTCGATTCAGCTTTCAAACTTAGAATACTTTGAAAATTTCAAATTCCCAGGAATTACGAGTCCAAACCACGGGCTGTGGTTTGAACCACATGCCATGGAATGAACTCGTGGTTTGTCTGCAAATCAGCCTCTGGTCTGAGAACCATGAGTGGATTGTACGGGCCATACTTTAAACTATGGACCATCCTATTAACTCATGGAATCAAACCTGAGCACTAACTGTTTCCCCAAGAACCACTAGTGAGTTCTATGGACCGTAGTTCATTCTACAGACCGTACTGTTCACTCGTGAAACTTGATCTGAGGTCTTCCTATTTCTCTAGGAACTACAAATGGGTCTACGAATCATAGTTTATTCTAGGGTCCATCCTATTGACTCGTAGAACCACATCTGCAGCTGATCATTAAGGCCAGCAACCACGAGTCGTGGTTTGGTGTACGGCTTGTGGATTGCACTCGTGATCCCTGAAACTGAGTTTTTAATAGCTTTTCTCTAATTTATTCCTAGGGATATTTTTGTAATTACCCACCTTCTTAACTCTTAAGTGAGGTTATTTTGACCACTTCTAGTAGGGTTTCTACTCCTATTAGCCTAAGTCTCTCATTATTCCTCATTTATCTACCAAAAGGGAAAAAGAACTTCATCAACTCCAAGTCTCAAGCTCCAAGTTCAAGTCTTCATTTCTTTTCATCTTAGCTCAAGCAAGGTCCAATACGGTATGTGGGTATTCAACAAGGGATCCTTTCACACTTGTGCCCAAGACTCCAAACTTTTACTTTGATCTTTCAAGTTATAAAATTAGGGTTCTTACCCAAATTGGAGAAAACTTATGGGTTCAGTTTTAAAGCATCAATTCATGGTTTCTCATCACTTATCTATGATTTATTTGAAGTTACTTAGTTGATTTTAAAAGACCATGCATTAAATATGATTTCTTGTATGATTCCATTGAATTATATATTTTCAAGTGAAAATTGGCATGTTTAGATAACATGAACTTATGTATTAATGAAATTGCATGCCTGATTCTTCAATCTATGGATTTAGAAAAAAAAGTATATTTTGAATTATGACTATGCTAAGTTTTTTTAAGACTTATGAATTGAAATTGTATGACATTAGATATTTCCTTATGCTTTTCCAACAGTTTTGGACATCAGATATGTCCCTACGTTTTATGAAAGGTTTGGTCTCTAGATATGTATACCTAAGCTATGAACAGATTTGAAATCAGATATATCATTAGTTATGATCAGTTTTGGCATCAGATATGCCCTAGTATTATGTGAGCTATATGTATGTTTTTGGAGTAGTATTTAGCCCCGAGTTAGATGGGGGTGAGAGTACCCTTAGTCCTAGAACTACATTCCCCCGTAGGTTCATAAGTCCCCTCTGTTGGGCAGTTGTCACGCTCCGAGGTTACCCCCTAGACGTAACATGAGACTTAGGACCACAAGGATCCCAAGCTAACCCTTGGTCATAGCTTTCTCAAGTATACATAAATAAAACATAGCGGAAGCATCAAGGATAAAGACAACAAAACATAAGGTAGATAGTCGAGTCAAGAGATACGACACCTCTTAAGGGTTACATACGGTCTATGTCTGAAAGCCTCTAATCACAACATAAGGTGTTGCTAGAACAAGAACCTAGCTAACTCGAAGTACGGAAATGGAATCAACCAAATCTAGAAACATAACTAGTCCTCGACCTAAGAGGACTCACCAACAGCTGTCTGGGTGTGGCCGGGAGACTCTAGCCACGAATTTGAGGAGGTACACCTGAATCTGCATCATCAAAAGATGCAACACAAGATATGCGTCAGTACTATAGGATGTACCGAGTATGTGAGTGATGCATGAAAATGATAAATAGTTTAAACATGCTGAGTATGCTTAATCAATCAAAATCATACTTTAAAAGTAAAACTGGATGCAAATGACCCTTTGAAACACCATAAGTTGAAAACATGATCATAAACAAGAGTCTGAAATTTGAATAATAGTCAAGTACATCTTTAAAGCATAAACTGTTTCTGTGGGAGGTTCTCTAACCGACATAGACCATGTGAGCTACATGGAATCCGATGTATACGCCCTATCGAGAGGACCCAATATACCTTGACAGGGTATAAAGGCATGACTGTGGCGTGATCACAAAAAACTGATGCCCAATAGAGGGGACTTGCAAACCTACGGGGGCACGTAGTTCTAGGACTAAGGGTACTCTAACCCGGTCCAACTCGGTGCTAAATACTACTCCCAAAACATATACATATGGCTCATATGATACTGGGGCATATCTAATGCCCAAAACTGTTCATAACTAGTGACATATCTGATGTCAAAACTATTCATAACTTGTGACATATGTGATGTCAAATCTGTTCATAACTGGTGACATATCTGATGTCATGCAATTCAAAATCATACATCTAAAGAATGTGCATAGTCATAACTTAAAACATGCTTTTCTTTCTAAATTCATACTTGAAGAATTCGGCATGCAATTTCATAAATACATAAAGGCCATGATATCTAATCATGCCAAGTTTTTCTTGAAAACATGCAATTTCATAGTTTCATGCTAGAAATCAATTTTCATACTTGAGCTTTTAACCAATGAAGGAATCATGAACAAATCATGTAAAATCAATAAGAAACCATGAAAGTAAACATAGAAACTGATTTCATAAATTTTTCCCAAATTTAGATCAAAACCCTACTTTCATAAGTTCATAATTCGACATAAGAATTGGGGATTTTTGGGCACAAGGGTGGAAGGAACCCATTGTTGAATACCCACATACCTTGGGTGAAGATAACCCACTTCAATGGAAAAGACTTAGGAGGCTTGACTTGGAGCTTGGAGACTTGAAGCTTGAGGAAGAACTTTTCTTCTTTTGGGAGGTGAATGAATGATTTAGGAGGAGCTTAGGGTAATAAGGGTGAAAACCCTACTTGAAATAGTCAAAACAACCTCACTTAGGAGTTAAAAGGGTGGATAATGACTAAAATACCCCTGGGACTTAAATAAGAAAAGTTGGGAAATGTTTGGTCTCAGAGACCACGGGTTGGTCGACGGTCCATCGTCCAAGAGGACTGACCATCAAAGGGGTCCGTAGTTTGACTGGAGGAGTCTGGAAGATTCTGGATCTCAGAGACTAAGGGTGAAATGATGACTCATCGTCCAAAAGGATGGGCCATCCTGTAACCCGTTATTTCTGGGACCTGAAGGGGAGGTTTCTGAACTCTGAACGATGAGTCTCAGTCTAGGGTGGGATGATGATCCATCATCCAGAAGGACGGACCATGCTTTGAATCGTTTTCTCTGGGACTCTTTTCTGGAGTTTCTGAAACTTGGACGACAATTGCACAGGACAAATCGTGGTTCCAAACCATGAACCGTCAACTGACTCATCGTGTCTGGGAACTTGAAATTTTTCTGCGATTTTAACTTAGACAACTGAATAGGTTTTCGGGGTGTTACAATATCTCCCCCTTGGAATCATTCATCCTCGAATGAAGACTAAACAAGGAAAACTGAGGAGAAAACAGCCCAACCAAACATCAAAACATGGAAATCAAGGAAACATCATGAAAATTGAACTTCTCAACTTGAAAACATGATAAACTAATTTCGTAAAACATGGATGCATGCTAGAATCATAAGAGGAACTAATGGAATAGAATCAGAGGGACATACTAAGGGGAAGCTAGTACCTCAAGCTGGAACTAAATCGGAAGGAAAGAGATGAGGATATTTGGCCTTCATGGCCTCTTCCGCTTCCTAAGTAGCACCCTCAACAAGTTGATTCCTCCAAAGAAGTTTCATCGAAGCGACTTCTTTGTTTCTCAACCTCCAAACCTGACGATCAAGGATCTCCACAGGAACCTCCTCATAAGTGAGACTATCCTTCACACCTACATATTCTAAAGGAACAATAAAGGTCGGATCACCAACACACTTCTTCAACAAGGAAACATGGAAAACTGGATGAACCGCTTCCAACTCCGATGGCAAATCCAACTCATAAGCAACCTTACCAACCTTTCTTCTAATTCGATAAGGACCTACAAAATAGGGACTAAGCTTTCCTTTATTGCCAAATCTCATCACACCCTTCATGGGTGACACCTTAAGAAAAACCTAATCATCAACCTCAAATTCCAACTCCCTTCTCCTCACATCCGCATAAGATTTTTGTCGACTCTGAGTGGTCTTCAACCATTCTCGAATAAGATGAACTTTTGCCATAGTCTCATGAACCGAATCTGAGACAATCAAGGCCGCCTCACCAACCTCCAACCAACTAATATGATATCTGTACCTCCGGCCATAAAGTGCCTCATATGGAGCCATTTGGATGCTAGAGTGTAAGATGTTGTTGTATGCAAACTTGATAAGAGGTAAGTGATCATCCCAATTACCTTTGAAATCAATCACACAAGCTCTCAACATATCCTCCAAAGTCTGAATAGTACGCTCGGCCTGGCCATCTGTCTGAGGGTGTAAAGCTGTGCTAAGCTTCACCTTAGTACCAAGACCTTTCTGAAATGACTTCCAAAACTGAGATGTAAACTGAGGACCTCTATCAGAAATGATAGACAAGGGAACACCATGCAATTGGACTATATCCCGAATGTAGAGTGTAGCATAATCATCTGCTGTATCCGTAGTCTTAACAACCAAGAAATGGGATGACTTGGTCATCCGGTCAATGATCACCCAAATGGAATCATGTTGCCTTCGAGTACGAGGCCACCCAGTAATGAAGTCCGTATTGATTGCTTCCCATTTCCAAGTGGGAAGGTCAATATCTTGAAGCATACCACCTGGCCTTTGATGTTCCACCTTTACCTATTGACAGTTGGGACACTTAGCCACAAACTTGGCTATGTCCTTATTCATACCATTCCACCAAAAGAATTCCCGTAGATCACGGTACATCTTAGTAGCACCCGGATGGATGGAATATCTAGGACTATGAGTCTCGGTCAAAATCTGCTGTCTCAACCCATCAATATCTGGTACACATAAACGACCCTGTTAGCGAAGCACACCATCTCCCCCTTGGAAGAAAACCTCAACCCGCTGCTGATGAACTGCACCCTTAAGTTAAAGTAAAATTGGATCATCGTCTTTCCTTGCCTTCACCTCGGCCACTTAGGAAGTTTCGGAACCTTTTTGCACAATCACACCACCTTCGGTCGAGTCGATAAGGCAAATTCCCAACCGAGCAAGCCTATGAACCTCTTTCACCAATTCCTTCTTTCCCTCTTCAATAGAAGCTATACTCCCCATGGACAATCTACTCAAAGTATCTGCCACAACATTGGCCTTACCCAGATGGTAAAGCACACTCATATCATAATACTTAAGAAGCTCAAGCCATCTTCTTTGTTGCAAATTCAATTTCTTTTGAGTGAACACATACTAAAGACTCTTATGATCGGTGAATACATCCACATGCACCCCATACAAATAATGCCTCCAAATCTTCAAGCAAAGACCACAACTGCCAACTCAAGATCATGAGTAGGATAGTTCTTCTCATGAGTCTTAAGCAGTCTCAAAGCATAAGAAATCACCTTACCACACTGCATCAAGACACAACCCAAACCATTCCTAGAAGCATCACAATACACAACAAAATCATCTAAGCCCTCAGATAGAGCTAACACTGGAGCGGTGGTCAATCTAGTCTTCAATTCCTGAAAGTTCTTCTCACATGAGTCGGACCACTGAAATTTTACTTTCTTCTGAGTCAATCGAGTCAAAGGGGCAGCAATGGAAGAAAATCCTTCCACAAACCTCCTTTAGTAACTAGCCAAACCCAAAAATCTCCTAATATCAGATGGAGAAGTAGGTCTAGGCCAGTTCTTTACTACCTCTATCTTTTGAGAATCTACCCGAATACCATCTTTAGTCATAATATGGCCCAGAAAAGCAACAGACTGCATCCAAAACTCACACTTGCTAAACTTAGCAAACAACTGTCTATCCTTGAGAGCTTACAACATAACCCTCAAGTGATCCACATGCTCCTTCTCAGTCCGAGAGTAATGAGGATATCGTCAATGAATACACTCATAAACATATCCAAATACTGTCTGAACACACGATTCATCAAATCCATAAAGGCTGCAGGAGCATTCGTTAGACCAAAAGACATCACTACAAATTCATAATGACCATAATGAGTTCTGAAGGCTGTCTTCGGAATATCACACTCTCTAACACGAAGCTGATGATACCTGAACCTAAGGTCAATTTTGGAGAAGAAACTAGCACCCTGAAGCTGATCAAACAAGTCATCAATCCTAGGAATAGGATACTTATTCTTGATTGTGACTTTGTTCAACTGACGGTAGTCAATGCACACTCTAAGAGAGCCATCTTTCTTTCGAACAAACAAAACTGGGGCACCCCATGGAGAAATGCTAGGTCTGATGAAACCTTTATCAAGAAGATCCTTCAACTCCTTAAGTTCCACGGGAGCCATTCTATAGGGAGGAATAGAGATAGGATTTGTATCCGGAAGAAGATCTATCCCAAAGTCTATCTCCTGCTCGGGAGGGACTCTGGGAAAATCTTTGGGAAACACTTCTGGAAACTCGTTCACAATAGAAACCGACTGAAGGGTTGGGGTTTCAGACTCCGTGTCCATAACCTACACTATGTGATAAACATACCCCTTTGAAATCATCTTCCTAACCTTAAGATAAGATATGAAATGACCTTTCTAGGAAGTGTGACTACCTTGCCATTCTACAATAGGTTCATTAGGAAACTTGAAACTGACAACCCGAGTATGACAATCAATAAAAGCATAACATGCATACAACCAGTCCATACCAAGAATGACATCAAAATCAGTCATCTCCAACTCTACTAGATACGCTAAAGTGACTCTATGAAGGGCTGAGATAGGGCAATCTTGGTAGATTCTTTGGGCTAAGACTGATTCACCAACAGGAGTAGAAACACAAAAGGGTTCTAAAAGCAATTCAGGACATACTTTGAATTTGCATGCTATATAAGGGGTCACAAAAGATAAGGATGCACTGGGATCCAACAAAGCATACATATCAAGAGAGAAGACTTTTGACATACCAGTAACCACATCTGGAGAACTCTCCTGATCCTTACGAGAGGACATAGCATAAAGAAGGTTCTGGCGCTGACCACCAGAACTAAAAGCTGCACCCTGCGGGGCTGGTCTACTTCCTGAAGCTGCTAGGGTAGGATGAGTCCTACCTCCCTGTACCTTCCTAGCTGAAGGGAAATCTTTGATATGATGCCTAGTCTGACTACACTCATAACAACCCTCTCTACCAGAAAAACACTCACCAAGATGGTTCTTCCAACACTTAACACAAGCTGGGTGGGAAGACCCCTTAGCAACACTACTTTGAGACTGGGAATAGAAACCAGATCCTCTACCACCCTGATCATGGTGAGGCTTCTGAGCCTGGGTGGAAGCGCTAGCAGAAGAATGAACGGATCCTGATGACTTCTTCTGGAAAGAAGAGCGATGTCCACCTCCGGACCTGTGATAACCAAAACCTGATCCCTCAAACCTAACCCTCTTGTTCTCCCTTTCCATCTCCCTAAGCTTGTCACCCTTAATCTGATTGGCATGAGTTATGAGTCAGGAAATGTTCATATCACTCAACAATAAAGTATACCTACACTCTTTCTTCACTATGTCAGAAACCCCATATATAAACTTGCTCATTTGATCATGCGGGGCCACTACCATGGAGGGAGCATATCTAGACAACTGAGTGAGCTTCAGACTATACTCTTGTACCGACATCGAACCCTGTCTCAAGTTCACAAATTCCTCCACCTTTACTTGCCTCAACTCACGGGGAAAGAACCTATCAAGGAAGGCCCTCTCAAAACACTCTCAAGTCGTAGGGACTGCGTCCCTCACCCTAGCCTCCTTCCATTGCGTAAACCAAATATGAGCTACATCCTTGAGTTGATAGGATACAAGCTCAACACAATCAACCCCAACCACTTGTATAGCTTTGAAGATCTTCTTCACTTAATCAATAAAGTTGAGCGGGTCCTCACTCACCTTTGAACCAAAAAATTTAGGTGGGTTCATCCGAAAAAGTCACAAACTCAGGCCGCTACCCCACCTTGAGGATGAACGAGGGTAGGATCCTATTGATTGGCTTGAGTGGCCAAAGTCTGGGCTAGCAAATGGATGGCATTTCTGAACTCCTCATTCGTGACATCGAGAACCAAAACTTAAGGAGAAACATTCCGAGCGGCTCAGGGAGGCATAGCACATCGAGGAGGCATAATCTAAAATGTAAAAGATGAGGATTAGAGTAACATAGGAGTTAAGCTCTATCGCACAACCTGATCATGAAAGAAGTGAAGTTTTTCTAATACATCTCATAGCTTCCCTCTCATATGTGTGGCGCACTTCACACACATGATAAATACTCTACTCGATGTAGCTTTTAGACACCCTAGGACTCTTGAACCTGAGGCTCTAATACCAAGTTTGTCACGCCCCGAGGTTACCCTCTAGATCTAACACGGGACTTAGGACCACAAGGATCCCAAGCTAACCCTTGGTCATAGCATTCTCAAGTATACATAAAGGAAACATAGCAGAAGTATTAAGGATAAAGACAACATAACATAAGGTAGATAGTCGAGTACAGAGATACGACACCCCCGAAGGGTTACATATGGTCTATGTCTGAAAGCCTCTAATCATAACATAAGAAGTTGCTAGGACAAGACCCTAGCAAACTTGAAGTACAGAAATGAAATCCAACAAAGCTAGAAACATAACTAGTCCTCGACCTAAGAAGACTTACCAACAGCTGTCTGGGTGTGGCTAGGAGACTCTAACCATGAATCTGAGGAGGTACACCTGAATCTACATCATCAAAGGATGTAGCGCAAGATATGAGTTAGTACTATAGGATGTACCGAGTATATGAGCGATGCTTGAACATGATAAATAGTTTAAACATGCTGAGTATGCTTAATCAATCAAAATCATACTTTAAAAGTAAAACTGGATGCAAATGACCCTTTGAAACACCATAAGCTAAAAACATGATCATAAACAAGAGTCTGAAATCTGAATAAGAGTCAAGTACATCTTTAAAGCATAAATTATTTCTGTGAGAGGTGCTCTAACCAACATAGACCATGTGAGCTACATGGAATTCGATGTATACGCCCCATCGAGAGGACCCAATATACCTTGACAGGGTATAAAGGTATGACTGTGGCGTGATCATAAACAAACTGATGCCCAACAGAGGGGACTTGAAAATCTACGGGGGCACGTAGTTCTGGGACTAAGGATACTCTTACCTGGTCCAACTCGGTGCTAAATACTACTACCAAAACATATACATATAGCTCATATGATACTGGGGCATATCTAATGCCCAAAACTGTTCATAACTAGTGACATATCTTATGTCAAAACTGTTCATAACTGGTGACATATGTGATGTCAAATCTGTTCATAACTGGTGACATATCTGATGTCATGCAATTCAAAATCATACATCTAAAGAATGTGCATAGCCATAACTTAAAACATGCTTTTCTTTCTAAATTCATACTTGAAGAATTAGGCATGCAATTACATAAATACATAAAGGCCATGATATCTAATCATGCCAAGTTTTTCTTGAAAACATGTAATGTCATAGTTTCATGCTAGAAATCAATTTTTATACTTGGGCTTTTAAAACCAATGAAGGAATCATGAACAAATCATGTAAAATCAATAAGAAACCATGAAAGTAAACATAGAAACTGATTTCATAAATTTTCCCCAAATTTAGATCAAAACCCTACTTTCATAAGTTCATAATTCGACATAAGAATTGGGGAGTTTTGAGCACAAGGGTGAAAGGAACCCATTGTTGAATACCCATATACCTTGGGTGAAGATAACCCACTTCAATGGAAAAGACTTAGGAGACTTGAAGCTTGAGGAAGAACTTTTCTTCTTTTGGGAGGTGAATGAATGATTTAGGAGGAACTTAGGGTAATAAGGGTGAAAACCCTACTTGAAATAGTCAAAACAACCTCACTTAGGAGTTAAATGGGCGGGGAATGACTAAAATACCCCTGGGACTTAAATAAGAAAAGCTGGGAAATGGTCGGTCTCAGGGACCACGGGTTGGTCGACGGTCCGTCATCCAAGAGTACTGACCATCAAAGGGGTTTATAGTTTGACTAGAGGAGTCTGGAAGCTTCTGGATCTCAGGGACTACAGGTGAAATGATGACCCATCATCTAGAAGGACGGGCCATCCTGTAACCCATTATTTCTGGGACCTGAAGGGGAGGTTTCTGAACTCTGAACAACGAGTCTCAGTCTATGGTGGGATGACGGTCCGTCATCCAGAAGATGGACTTTGCTTCGACTCTTCTTCTCTAGGGCTCTTTTCTGAGGTTTCTAAAACTTGGACAACGAGTGCACAGGACGAACCGTGGTTCTAAACTACAAACCATCAACTGACTCATCGTCTCTGGGAACTTGAAATTTTTCTGTGATTCTAACTTAGATTGTTGAATAGGTTTTTGGGGTGTTACTGTAGTAGAATTAGTGATCACGCCACAGCTATGCTGTTATACCCTGGCAAGGTATATTGGGTCCTTTCAATAGGGCGGATACATCAGATTTGATATAGCTCACATGGTCTATGTCGGTTAAGAGAACCTCCCACAAAAACTATTTCATCTTTTAAAATGTATTTGACTCTTGCTCATATTTCAGACTTATTATTTATGATTATCTTTTTAACTTATGATATTGCATGTAGTTATTTACATTACAATTTTACCGTTATAGCATGATATCAGTTTCTATAGCATATCCAGCATGTTTACTTCTGATTTTGCATATCTCACATATTCAGTACATCATATAGTACTGACGTATATTTTGTGTTGCATCCTCTTGATGATGCATATTCATGTTTTCTTCCTCAGACATGTGGCTAGATATCGCAAACCATTCAGCTAGTGTTGGTGAGTCCTCATCTCCCAAGGACCGATTCTTGAGTTTAGATTATTATCATCCTATCAGTATCTAGAGTTAGCTGGGGTCTTATCCTAGTAACCCCTTATGTCATATGTAGAGGCTTTTCAGACATAGACAGTGTTCGAGTCCCTCTATCAGATTATGTTTCAAGTTGACTTTATCTTATATGGATTGGGTTGCCTAACTTCTTAATTATGCTTACGCTATATTTTCTTATCATTATCTGAGTTATGCTATGACCAAGGGTTAACTTGGGGCACTTGCAGTCCCAGGTCCCGTGTTACATCTTGGGGGTAGCCTTGAAGCATGACAAACTTGGTATCAGAGCATCAGTTTCAAGAGTTCTAGGGTGTCTGAAAGCCGTATCAAGTAGAGTCTCTTTCATGGGTGTGAAGCGCGCCACACTTATGAGGAGGAGGCTATGAGGTGTCTTAGGAAAACTTCATTTCTTTCGTATTCAACATTGTGCTATAGAGTTTAACTCTATTTACCCTTCTAATTTATTCCTTACGTATTTCAGATAATGCCTCCGCAAAGAAACCCCATGAGGGATGCTAATCCTCCTGTTCCTGACCATGAGGTTACGAATGCAGAATTTCATAAAGCCATCCATATGTTGTATCAATCCATGACAGCTCAGTTAAAGGAGAAAGAGAAACTGAAGAAGAGAAAGAGGAAGAACAAGAAAAATAGAACATGGAACCACGACTCTGGTCAGCAGAAAACTAGTAGTAGGAACCAATCATCTTTTCAGCAGAGGTCATCCAGACCAACCCCATCTCCGGTTAGCAAACCTGCACTCGATTCTCAGTCTTGTCATAATAGGGATCCGAAGACCTTGAGGTACCCTTATTGTAGCTGTTGCGGTAAGTTTCATCTAGGTGAGTGCCTTGCTGGCAAAGATGGGTATTTTGGGTGTGGTCGGTTAGGCCATAGGATCAGGGATTTCCCCTCAGCTAAGCAAAGCAACAATGGTGTTCAGCTCCAAATCCAATTCCTTTCACTGTCTAGCCAGCCGGGTTAGAGTATTCCTCCAGAAGCTGAATCAGGCATGTCACTAGATTTCTTCCTTTATGCATCCATAGTCCCCAGACCCTTATTCTTGTATGGTTGTGAGTTGTCTAGCATAGAACAAAGCAGTGATAGAGGATTATAGCATCTCGATGGGTAGTAGAAAGAGAGAGTTATGGTTTGTTAGAACCATGTAAGCATGGCATGTCATTCCAAGGGATAGGTTGTAAGTTAATAAATGTGGTATGTACAACCCCTATATGAGATAGAATGATGGAGGATTAGACTTTTAGGCGAGAGAGAGTCTTATCATATTGAGGGACGTGGATATTCATGCTAGATTTTAGAGTAGTGTATATTCTGTTAGGGTAAAATGATCATAGTTCCATTTAGAGGTTGACAAGAGGTCCATAGACTTAGAAAGGTAGCATGAATCTAAAGGGGAGATGGTGGGATGTAGAATCAGTCAGATTTTGGAGGCTCGGGTAGTGATGCTATGAGTGTTAGAATGAAGATAAGGGGGAAAACATAGGCTTATTTCCATCCTAACATCTTAAGTTTACTTCCATTATTACAACACCTTTTGCATGTCGTGCGGGTTAGCTCTTTGGTTCCATTATTACAACATCTTTTGCATGTCATGTGTTCTAGCTCTTTGGTCCCAATTCAAATTTATGCACTCCATTTAGATTCACGCTCACATTCAGCTCCTAGAATGATAAGTGATTGTTTCAGACAATGATTCTACTCTTACTCTATGGTTCTATGAGTCCCAGTATTATGACACGAGGCTTGTTATTTATGTGGGCTCAAGTCTCATAGTATGTGATGTGCCGCCATTTTACGGCACTTTCGACTCCTTTAAACTAAGAACAATCGTACATTTTCAAGCAACCATTGTCGTTTTTGATGTTTTTATGTTGTATTTTCAGGAAATGGAGACAAACATGGAAACGGAAGGAAATACGCGAAAAAGAGCATTCTGGATAAGAGTGACGGCCTGAGTGACGGCCTGTCACACATGTGACGGTCCATCACAGTGACCCAGGCGACGGTCCGTCAAGCCAGTGACGGTCCGTCAGCCTGACCGTCACACCTGGGCAGTCGGTTACGCGGAATCCGAGCATTTTTGGGATTTGTTTCCTAGACTCCTATAAATACCCTATGTTAGGTTTATTTTATTTACCAAGCTTTTTACATACATTACCCAATAATTTTAGGAGTTTAAAGTCGAGTTTTGAGAGAGGAAAACACGCAATACACGTTTTCTTCCTCCTCAATCTTGTTCTTGATTTGTTCTTGGGATCTTGTTTTCTTGTTCTTGGAATAATTGAAGACTGTTTTCACTATATTGTAAGGATCTTTTCTCTTTATTATGAATACAATTCTCTTCTCTTTTCTTTATAGCATGATGAACTAAACCTCCCACAACTAGGGTTGTGGGAGCCATGGCTAAAGTAGCGATATAGATTCCGGGTAGCGACGGGTTCAATATATATGTTGTCACGTTGTTAATCATTCATTATTTAACGTTTTCTAGTGGTTGCAAACATTAGAACATGCCTAGGTTTAATTTGCTTGAGTAAAGAGATTAAAACCGGGAAACTTGATTAACGACGAGGATTCGAGACTACAAACTCTCGTCTTATGATTAATGCTGTAACTAGATTAATCTACTTGATGTTTAGGATTGAAACCTAAAAGCACACCTTTTCAAGTTCGAGAGAATTGAAAAGTAAATTTGTCTATTTGGTTGAGAAACGTTTAGACGATACAATTAATTCAATCACATCGTGACACGCATCTAGAAAGAACCCGGTTAAGCTTAGGATCGACATCGTTACCAATGCCATGGTAAACACTTCCCTAGTTCATTCTCCTACTGATTATTCTCATACATTATTATTTGCTTTTGTTCACACAAACCCTTTATTTACCGGAAACTATTGACCATTAGTCACATACTTCACTAAAGGCTTAACTTTCACCATATTCTCTGTGGGATCGACCCCAACCTTTGTTGGGTTCTATATTTGACAACGATCGCTTACGCTTCTTAATTGGAGTGCTACTTTGAGCGTTATCAAATTTTGGCGCCGTTGCCGGGGAATACGGTTGTTTGTTAAGTCTGGTGTGTTTATTTGACTCTTAGACATACTTTCCTGCTTTTACGTTTATTTGTTGTTTTTGTTTTGACAGGGTACAGAGTTGTGCATGCGAAGTACCCGGCGCTCGGGTGAATCAACATTACCTTACGACCCCGAGCTTGCTAGAACGTTAAGGCGAAATATGGCCGCACAACAAGAGGCAGCTAGGCTCGCTGCGGAACTGCAGGCCCAACAAAATCTGAATGTTGGTGGTCTGCAGGACGATGTTATCCTGAATGATGAGGAAATCGACTTGGATGGAGTTGGCGCTACGGGCGCCATTGCTCTTCCACCGCTAGTGCCCGGAGCCAAGTTCAACATCACTAGCACGATGATCCAGCTGTTGAACTTGAGAGGAGTGTTCCGAGGTGCCGCTGGGGATGATCCAAACCAGCATCTAATGAATTTCGTGGGCATATGCAAGTCATTCGAACTGCCGGGCGTGAGTCAGACAGCGATCAGGCTCAGGTTGTTTCCGTTGTCTCTGTCTGATGAGGCAGCGTTGTGGTTGACAGAGCTGACCCCCGACTCGATCGCAACTTGGGGAGAGTTGAGAGGAGCTTTCCTAGAAAGGTTCTTTCCTCCCTCTCGGATGATACAGTTGAAGGACGAGATTAGCAACTTCAGGCAGCAACCTCACGAAGCATTGCACGAGACCTGGTTGCGATTCAAAAAGAAGATAACACAATGCCCGAACCATCAGTTGACCGATAACTTTTTGATGCAGACGTTCTACCGGGCACTGAATTCGGCTACCGAGCCGACGTTAGACAACGCAGCAGGTGGTGCATTCATGGGTCTCACCTTTGTTGAGGCCACAACTACTTTGGACAGGCTCACCAAAACCAACAGGGCCTGGCATACACGGGATTCAGAGGTAGCAGCTAGCACTTACGCAGTTGGTATGTCAGCTGAGCAGCGCAGAAAAGACGAGGAGCGCGACCAAGACATGGCGCATCTGAAAATGCAGTTGGACCTACTGACCAAGCACTTGTTCTCAGGAGGTATGGAGAAGGTACAAGCTGTGGGTTCCCAAGGTAGAGCAACAAAGTTGGAGACTGAGGAGGCGAATTACTTGGGGGGTTTCCAGGCCAATGGCCAAGGAAACCAAGGTCGGACCTATCAGAAAGACAACTACTACGAAAAAGCTGGCTACAGAGATCGCGAGCAGGGAAATTGGAGGAATAACACCGATAGAGGTGGGTTGTATGTACCACCTGGTAATCGGGACAAAGCTAGCAACGAGGCAGGGATGTCCAAGCTAGAAAACATGATGGGAAAGATACTGCTGAAGGTGGAATCGACTGACTCTGGGGTAAAGGAGATGAGGACTGAGTTATCAACATTGAGTCAAGTGATGGATTCTCATTCCACCTCGATAAAGCAATTGGAACAACAAGTGGGGCAGATCTCGGCATCCTTAAATCCGAGAAGGACGGGTACCTTGCCGAGCGACACCGTCCAAAATCCAAAGAAGGATGCGAGTTGTATGGCAATCACGACCAGAAGCGGTAGAACATTATCGGAGTCACATCCGGTAATTCAGACTCAAGGTGATGTCGCGGATGAAAAAGAGGCGGTAAAGGAGAAAACGCTAAAGCCCGCGGAGGAAAGCAAGGAAGCCGAAAAACTTCCAACTATGATGCCTCGACCACCACCTCCATTTCCACAACGCCTCAAGAAGAAAGCAGAAGATGGTAAGTTCCTAAATTTCCTGACCATGCTCAAGCAAATATCAATAAACATCCCATTGGTGGAGGCACTTGAACAAATGCCCGGTTATGCCAAGTTCATGAAGGACTTGATTACAAAGAAAAGGTCGGTAAGTTTTGAACCGGAAGACAACCTCCACCACTGCAGTGCTATTTCCTCAAGGTCGTTAGTAGACAAAAAGAAAGATCCAGGTGCGTTTACTGTTCCCTGTACTATTGGGAAACTCGGCTTCGGAAGAGCCTTGTGTGATCTTGGTGCTAGCATCAACCTGATGTCGCTAGCAGTCTATAAACAACTGGGTTTGGGAGCTCCTAAACCAACGTCCATGAGAGTGTTGATGGCTGATCGTTCGGTAAAGTGACCCGTGGGAATATTGTCTGATGTGCTAGTAAAGATCGGTAAGCTTATCTTCCCAGCTGACTTTGTGATCTTGGATTGCGAAGTGGATTTTGAAGTTCCCATAATCTTGGGACGACCATTGCTAGCCACGGCAAGAGTGTTGGTTGATATGGAAAGAAATGAACTGACCTTCAGGCTAAACAATGAAGCTGTCAAGTTCGATATGTCTAAATTGATGAAGCAACCAAGTGACATGAGGGTGGTCGCGGTCGTCAATGTTATTGAGGAAGCACCTGCGGATGTGCATCTTGAGGAGAAGGGTTTGGTCGAATCTCTAGATGTTGTAAGAAGGATGGTGCGAGAACGGAGACATGTAGAGGAAGGTGGTGAAAATAGATCAACGAAACGAAAACACCGCAATAGAATCTGCAAAGAAAGAGCGAAGAAGTTGTCGCGACTAGCTGCAGAGCCAATGAAAGAAGAAGCTGAAACGCAACATGAGGTTGTCGCGTGCACACACTCCATTGAGTTTTCCTGTTTTGGAGACCCTGGCGGTTTCCAACATCATTCCAGAATCTGAGTCATATCGACTTCACAGGTATTCCTTTCTCTCACAGTTTTTAGCTTTCATATGAATGCATTGGGGACAATGCATGAGTCTAAGTTGAGGGTGTTGGGAAACCTGTGAGTCACCACCGAGGGTTTTTGTTGCCGTGTTTCTTTTCCCTCCAGTGTGCTATCTAGTAGAACCGGCATGTTTAGGTTGTTATTTTTTTAAATTTGTGGTTTTTTAGTGTCTATAGTGATGAGCATGGCGTTTTTCTTTGACTAAAAGGAGCCCCTTTAAAAATTTTCTGGTTTTGTACTTATGTTGAAACAATTGACTGTCTGGATCCTTGAATATCATTGTGTGATTATGATAGAATGAGTATGCTTAAGCCGAGCGGTTGTTTGATAGTTGGTAGCGATATAGTTCTTGGTGCCAAGAGTGTGTGAGATTATTGTTATAAATTCTTACTCTGTGCATGTATCTAGAACTTGCCCGGTCTATTTTGTTAAGTTCGAAGTTTGGTTGCTTAGGAAAGGATCACAGGCCCTTTTTGTATGCAGTCCACTTAACCTATAAGACCGACCAAATGCAAATAATCCCTTTTTGATCCCTGTTTGAGCCATAATTAACCTTGTTCTTTCAATAACCTGTCACCATTCCTGTTTAACTTTGAATCCCTATTGTGGCCCTGGTCCTTCCTTGGACATCGTGCACCTCAACTCAGGCAATCAGCCTAAGTTGAGGGTGGCTACTATAGAGGTAAACCCTGTTTTGGCCCTGGTCCTTCCATGGACATTGTGCACCTCAACGCAGGCAATCAGCCTAAGTTGAGGGTGGCTACTATAGAGGTGAATGATAAGAAAAAGAGGATGAAGGAGATTGGTTGGGAATAGAATGAAAATGCGGGTGTGTGCCTAAGAAAAGAAAAGAAAAATAAAAAGAGATGAAAAAGATCGAAAAAGTAATAAAAAGAATGGTCAAAATAAAGAGGTCGCACCTGTAGCTAGAGAGAAGGAAATAAAAAGGTGAATAAGGATGGACAAAGCAAAGTTAGGTGGAAATAAGATGTCGGTTGTTCCAAGGAGGGCTTAGTCACTAACCCCTAAATGTATCCTACCTGCACCTGAAGCCTCATTACAAGCCTAAACAAGTCCTGTAGTGATCCTGAGCGGCTTTCTGAAGAACTGAAATCGAATAGTAAGGGCAAGCCTATGGTATCGCATGTGCATTGTTTGAAATCGGTTGTGAGTGTGAGCGCTTACCTAGTCCCAAATCTTGTGTGTGGGATTTCTTTGTGGTGAGGGCACCAAGATTTCTGTATTGCCTATTGATTGTTAGGATAGCTGCGCATGTGTATGCATAATATTCTATCATATCGGAATGACATGTTTGGATCCTTGCAAGTTAGTGTTTCATACAGTTGTGTGCTACGAGGGAGCTTGATTTAATGAACTAATGAATGACCATGAGTTGCTAAAGACACGATTTTGTTTGCTTAGTTGAGTCGTCGTATTATTATTTTGTGTCATGTTGCTTGAGGACAAGCGAACGTCTTAAGTTGAGGGTGTTGATG